>PVIR01003739.1:61608-85609 GCA_004026965.1 Petromus typicus | reverse complement strand
TTTTTTTCTATTACCTTAATATAATGATAAAAAGGTTACTGTATGTTACAATTCCTGTACAATTTAGTTAACAGAGCTTGAAGTTTATAGGCAAAACCTACTTTAGAATGAAATTACATGGCTTTAAATTGTATTTCAAAGAAGTATGAGTCTTAATTTTTTATCACTGTTTCCTTGGCTGGTACTAGTGCCAACTTGTGGTATTAGCAGTCAGTACAACATGGGAAACTGAAACTGCTTAGAGACTGAAAAGAAAAATATAAAGAAACATATTTACTACCAAAGTGTAAGTATTTACCTGGAATATAAAAATAAATAATAGTAGAACTTTTAGTAGGGGAAGGAGATTTAGAGAAAAGCCAATAAAATATTTGTGGAATCACAGACAATTACCCACTTGAATCACTGACCTTTAAATTAAACAGTGAATTTAAAAGTTTGCCTACCACCCTGCCTCATTTTTTTTTTTTAATTTGAGTTCTCATAAAATTCTGCATCTTAACCTGGAATTGGGCACACGTCAGTAGGGCTAGAACCCTGTGAGACAGGCAGGGAAATTTCACAGTTAAATAAAACTGAGCAATTTAAAGACCTAACCAGAAGCTGCCTCAGAATAAAAACCAGGGAAGGTCTGGGGATGTAACCCCAGATTTATTCTCCCATACTATAAAAATAATAATAAAAAGAGTGACCTATCCATAGATTTTGTAGAAGCACTGAGTAGAATACAAATTTTTTGATTTCCCCAACCAAGAATTTTCTTACTGTTACATATATATACTCATAAAAGATTAAAAAAAACAAGCAAACAAAAAGAATTGTATGTCAGAGTTGCAAGAGTTTTGGATTTATCTACTTTAACTTTTCAAGTAAAAAAAAAAAAATTAGAGAGTTTGAATCAAAGGACCTGATCGCACTGACCTGGTAAGATGGTGTCTTCGGTGTGTACTCTGAAGCACTTTACAATGCACACAAAAGGGGGCTCTTATACCTTAACCGACTTCAAGGTGGAGACATCTTACTGTGCATAATGTAAAACACGTTTCCATATGTGAGTATTAGAGGTTCTTATTTTTAAAATCCCCCCCATACTAACACATTATCAGTTAAAAGATTATTAGCATTTACAGTGTTCTCAGGAATTTGAAATTCCCTTTTTTGATAAAAGATGAGCCACCAGGTATTCATAAGCCTCATTAGCGTGGAGGAGGCCCCGCTGGCTATTGGCAAAGCAAGCACCTGACCGGTGAAGAGACAGAGGCCTCTTTCTGGGTTACTGACATGTGGAATGCAAACAGATTCCCAATTCACTTTTTCCAATCATTGAGTTGTACGGGGAATCATATTTTTATTGGTTCAAGATTATTTTTACCCACTCTTGTTTACATATAAAAATATGTTAATGCAAATACATTAGTGACTTGACAGAAAAATTTATAGTAATGACAGTCATTTGCATGACACAGTGAATGGGTGTTGCCTCGAGTTTGGTTCCAGAAAATTATACCCAGCCTCTGGCTGTACTCTCACCTATGTTTACAGAACTGGTCTGAGTGATGGGCAGTGGCCCGCTTCCTTAGATACAGTATTGCTACGCAGCCTGTGCTGACCTCAGACTGGCAGCCTTCCTCCTTAGCCTCCCAAGTGCTGGAGTTACAGGCGTGTGCTGCCACGGTCAGCTAGAAAGGCAGGAAGGAACAGAACAGGAAATAGAATTCCATTAGGATTCTCTTTCTATGTTTTAAATAAATGTGCCTCCACTCTACCTTCTTAGGCCGTCCTTATACTCTTTGTCACTGTGGAACCCGGCCCCAGTGTTCTGTCAACACTGACACTTGAATCATTCAGTTCTGGGGATGGTGATGAGGAATTGAAAGGACTTACTCATAAATACACAGTGCAATGTGCTTTGAAACAGCAATCTTTTACAGTTATGATAAAATTATAGATACTAGTGATTGTGATTTAACTGGAAAATTAAGGATTCTTCCATCTGTACAAAGTTTTTCTAGTATCATCTCTATTGGCATCTATAATTTTATGATAACTATAAAAAACTGTCATGTCAAAATGTCATATTCTGTTCCTCCCACTTTTTTCTGTTCTGTAAAATAGAAATATCTGTAATGCTCTCATTGATTAGCAAAGTAATTTAAAATTATAAGGACTATGTAATATTGATTAAGAAAAGTACAAAGTTCTTTATCAACTTCCAAACATTACCACTTTTATTGGTTCAATGTGTATATTCCTTCAGGTTACTGTCACAATAAAGAGCCACTGTCATATTTTTCAAAATTTTTGAGTCTAGAAAGCCCACGTCTGGGCCCTGGAATTTAGCTCTCATGATACTGTATCTAATTTGCAAGCATAAAAAGGTCCAAGTTCAATCCCTGATACCACCACACACACACACACACACACACAGCCCAGCTGTAAGGTTCTGGTAGAAAGTCTTTTCTTAGCTTGCACATGACTCCTTCTTGCTGTATCTTCAGACAGAGGAAGAGGAGAAGTCGGATGGGGTGCCCTCTGATGTTTCTTGTGAGGGCGTGAGTCCATCCTGAGGGTCTCACTCTCATGGTCTCGTCTAAATCTAATCACCCCCAAAGGCTCCTTATATTACCACACCAAGTTCACTCATGTATTTTGACTGACACAATTCGGGCATGTCAGGAATATAATTTAGTGTTTTCAAATAAATAGACTATTGACCAAATATTGCCTATTAAGTAGTTTAGCATTTCTGTGCCTCAGATACCATCCTTTATTACAATATGAATTTCCACTCAGACGTGTTTCTTATCTTGTCATTCTCTTACTCTCTCTATTCTTTCTTGTATCGAGTGTTGTTTTACTTAATATGAGTTTTAGGTAAGTTTTTGGTTTTTCTAAAGCTGGTGGTAGCCAGTACTATGTTTTTATGCTTCCAGAAGAGCATAGAATTAAATTACAAAATATTTCATTGGAAGTTTTGGTTGAAAATTGCTTTAAATTTTTAGATCAACTTGGAGTAACTTTTGACATCTTTGCAACACTGAATCTTTCTACCTAGAACTGTTTTATGTCTTTTAAAAACCTCATGTCAATTTCATAGTTTTCACAATATTAAGCTTCTTATTGACAGCATGTATAAGCCATTTTGTTATCATTGTAAATATAATTTACATTTCCTAATTTTTGTATTTGCATTAACATATTTTTATATGTAAACAAGAATGGGTAAAAATAATCTTGAACCAATAAAAATATGATTCCCTGTACAACTCAATGATTGGAAGAAGTGAATTGGGAATCTATTTGCATTCCACCATAACATGTGCTCATAATGTGTATTTGGTTATGTAACATCATAGATTTTTAAATTTCATTCTATAACTACAAATGCAAAATGAGACCCAACCTAGGAAGTTTCTCTACTGAATAGCTGAGTCACATTATTTAGCTTGACTTTACATACTGGCTGTAGGCCTGACTTGCAAGAGACTCAGTGTTTCCAGATTAAACTGACCCTAAACCAGCAGATGCACGTGGAATTGAAGAACAACTTTGTAATGAGATCTGGACTATACGTCTAATGCGATTCTTTAACAGTGTTTGTCCTTGATAACACCGTGGAACATCTACTCAATTGTCCTTTACCCTAGCTATTTAATGAGCCTTGAATGAATTCATCCGTAGTTCCCCAGATTCTCTGCTTTCTCTCGAATACCTCTTGGGAGGGAAGAATAACTTCTCAAGACTGGCAGCGATGTCTGCATCTGGGTCAGGTTTTCCTCTGAGTCTGAATGAATCTGTTCACACACAAACATTTTTATGCCTGCTCTGTTCAGAGCAGTGGGACTTCGTAGCTGGGGGAGACAGTGAGCCAACAAGCAAGTGATGGCATGGGCATGAGGGAGCAAGCACTGACTACCAAGAGGAGCACGGACGATCGGCATTGAACTCTAGTCAACTGAACCGAGATCGGGTGAGTCTAGCGAAGCTCACTAGGAGAGCTGATGGAGGGTTAAGATGGGGATGGATCATGGAGTTCTCTAAGTGAAGCCGGATGAGGTTGCATGCTACAGGTAGTGGGAGTGGCACGTGTAGGGGAGCATGGTGAGACAGCCAGCCAGCTGCATGCCTCATGGGCCCTAATATGCTACAGAGACCCTTGGAAACAGAATCACACTGCCATAAGGTTGAGCAAAACATAGAGAATCCTTGCAACTCAACAGAGAGGCATTCTTTTGCACGTGTGTGTACCTTGAGTTGTGATGGTGCCGTGGCTGAGCTGTCCATTCCATTTTTTTCTCATTTCCTCATTGTGTTCATAGTTTTCCATGACTGAAACAAAATGCCTGAGAAAGTCAATTTAAAGGAGAACACATGTATTCTGGCTAATGGTTTCAGAGGTTTCAGTCCACGGTCACCTACTTCCATTGTTTCTGGGCCATTGTAGGACAGAAAATCATGGTGAGGAGTATGTTCTAGAGCAAAGCTCTTCCCATCATGGGCCAGGGAGCAGAGAGAGCGAGAACCTGGACTGATGGGCTTTCTCCTTCTTTTGCTTTCGTTCTGTCTGAATCGCAGCTTATCATATGGCACTGACCACATGCAGGGTGGGTCTCTCCCCTTAGTTTGCTGCTAGTGGTCTCTGGGGACATCCTCAGAAACATGCCTGGAAGCATACTTTACTAGTTTTCTTGGTTTCTCAATCTGATTAGCTGAAAATCACACAGGTACTCAAATTATAGGAGCCCATCAACATATACCTGTCTCCATATACCCTTCTCCATGGATGTTTCACCCATTTTCTCACTAGGAGTATTTCTTTTCTCTCATTTCAGCAAACTAGTCACTAAGTGCTTATTCTGTGTAGGAGACATTGGAATACATTTAGAAAAAGGCTTGCACTCTGGGGTTGGCATATTAGTAGAAAATATAAATGATAAGCAAGGCAAGCACAATAGAAAGCACACTGGATAACAATGACTTCTACAGAGGAAAATGAGTGTGGGAAGTGAGATAGGAAATTGGAAACTTAAAGGAGATTTAGATTTAAATAAGATGGTCAGAGAATATGAAAACAACAATGGTGGGGGCCTGAGGGAAGAACATTCAGATGGAAGAAAAACAAGTATCAATAGAATATACCTGATATTTTTCAGAAATGTCAAGATGGCCACTGTGGCTCTAGCAGAGTAATGGGGTGGGTACAGTTGCAGAGAAAGAAGTCACAGTGCAGAGGAAGTTTCACAGAAGGTATCACAGATTATGTACAGCCTTTAGCTTCTCTGAATGGGTTGGCACTACCCATCTCACTGGAGCATTTCAAGCAGAAGTTCCGAAATGGTCATCTAGATAGTTATACTGAAAATATGCACCAGGGAAGAAAAAAACTGATTTAGGATTAGTACCAATTTTATGATACCTTTGGTAGCTTGGGCAAGTCTGTTTTTTAAAAATTTAAAACTACAAGTAGAAAGTATGATACTACCTGCAAAATAAGTCCTGTTTTTCCTGTTCAAAAGAGAGACAAGTTATAACGTGGATACAGTAAATAGTTGAGGTAAGATATAGTGGTACACTGTAATGAGTTGGTGGTAATGGAGTGAGACAAGGTCAGGATCTGCATATATTTTAAAGGTGGAGTTAACAAAATGGTTGACAGATTAAATGTGACTCAAAAAAATAAAGGTGAAGGAATTAGGGTAGAATTGCAATTTAATTAGCTTAGGGATCCACTTCTGGGGCCTGGGGCAGCATGTGTCTAGTAGAGTAAGTCACAGATGAGTGAGTCTGTGGTGGTGAGTCCCGGGTAAGTCATGCGGCCTTGAGGTCTCTGCCTAGTTGTTCCTCCTTCCACTCGGCACTGTTCTGGGGCTCTGCCTCCCAGCTGCCATGTCCTGGGGAGATCTGCTCCACCACAGCCTTCTTCCCTGGCACTCTTGCTGTGGAGCCAGGCTAACCTGGTCTGAACACTGAGCAATTACAACCTCTCCTCCTGCAAACTGTGTATGTTGGGTATTGTGTGTCACTGATGAGAGTGCTGACTAATACAAATTGAAAACGATTCGTTGATCTATATTTATAACTCCTGGAAGATTGTATTTGTTCCTCACAGAAGAGGAGTAGGTGGTGGCCATTCCTACTCGATGACATTTATTTTTGTAGAAGTGTCACTAATTTGCTGCTATATACTCTTTGAAACCAGTGACACTGTCTGGTTTAGACCTATACTTCATAGCTCCCAGTTTATCACTATAAATACTTAAGTTACTCAAAACATGTCTGTTGGATGAATGATCCTATGTGCTTTGTTTTCTTAATGGGGAGTCAGAGACTGTCATTACTATAAATTTTTCTGTAAGGATATGAATGAATTGACTAGTTTTAGAATGGATGGCAGTCAGAATGTAAACAAGACATTCTCAATTATCTGCCCCTTTGCTTGGTAAGTAAACTGCAAGTGGCGAGTGATTTTAACACATGTTTATATCTAATGGGGAAAGACTTGAATGCTGTCAGTTTCTTAGGGAGTGTGGACATAACCAATGTGCAGTAATTTTGTGGTCCACCAATCAGGGCCTCAGAATGTGTCCTTCTTTGGTGAGAAGTATGTCTTAATTGGCCTAGGGAAGAGGCAAGGGGCTAAATGATGTTGGTAGTGCTGCGGCTGACTTAGATGACTAAGCTCTTCACTTTGGCTATAAGTTCTGTTTATTAATTGTACAATTAAAAAAACTACTATAGCTAATGTAAAATCAAACAAGAAATACAAGAAGGAAATGTTGTAAAGACTTCAGAACTTTAGTTTTGCAGTCAAACTAAGAAACATTTGCACTTCGCTTCAAACATTTAGTTTGGGTGATTATAGCTCTTCATTTGCATTTCCTTTGCAATTACAGCCATTCACATGTGCCGTGATTCAGTTTCCAGGCAAATCTTAACAAAGGGGAGAGCATAACTGAATAAATCCACCTCAAAGAACTGGTAAACTATAAAGTCTTACTCACCTTCTTTGAATCCTAAGCTACTACCTCTCTCCACATTTGCCTTGATAAATGGAAGACATGCCATTCACAAATTACTGCCTTTCATTGTTTTATGAAATATTCCATCAGAGAGAGAAACCATCTGGGCTCAAGATGAAAAGCCAGGAATTCTGTTCATGAAAATGACATTTCAACCCACAGGAATGGGTGACTCAGTGTAGTGAGAAAAATAATGTTAAAAAATGAAATGTACAAATGGGTACTTCACCCCAAAACCTGAGTGCACTGTACCCAACGGTTTTGCTCTAGAGAGAAGAGATATAACTAAGAAAAACAAACGTAAGTGGTTGGATAAGGAGAAAGGAGAATCATTTCCCTTTCAGCTGAAGAGACTGTAGCCATTTACGACAGAGGCTACAGAAAGTGAAATGTGATGAGTGTCGAGTGTGTGTAGAGTGCAGTAACAGAGACTAGTACTATCACGTCTAGTCTAAGTAAAGTACTGGGGAGTAGAGGGCTTAGTAGAATATTTAGTTTTGCAGAGTATTTAGTTTTTCAAATTAAAGGAAGGGAGATTGGAATAGAGACCAATAAGTAAGTAGATCATTAGTTAGCACTTAGTTCTATAGAGGAGAAATATAGAGCTGTAGCCAAAAGCAATGTGATTCAAAGAAAAGTTTTCATTGCCAGATGTGATGGATAATGACTGTTATCTCCCCACTGTGGGAGGCTGAGGCAGGAAGCTGGCAAGTTTGAGCCTAGCTTGGGCCATTTCGAAACTCAGCAAGATACTATATCAAAACAAAAAGTAAAAGCTGGGAACGGAGCTCCGTGGGAAGGCTCAAGGTTCGTTGCTCAGGGCTGAAAAACGGAGGAAATGGAAGATCCTGAAGCGTATTTGTCTGCTGTTGAGAGTGAGCCGATGGACTAGACTGGATGGGATGAGATAAAAGATGCGAAGGCAGGTGTGACATCACTGAAAAGAAAGGACACGCTGGCATCAGCCCGAGCAGAGGACATGGACAGCAGGAACACATCTGTGTTGGTGCTGCTGGCGGAAAGGGAAGTTGAGGGTTAAGTGGGGGAAAGGTGAAGATCTTCATTGGGCCGATTTCCTGGAGAGTTGTTGGGGAGCACGTGACTGAAACTGGAAAGCCGGAAGTGGGGAGGGCCCCCCAGGAACAGGCCGGAGTCCAGCCCGCAGCGCTGAGAAGACGTTTGTGGTGCTGAACAGAGGGATGGAGGTTGGGTTCTTTGAGATGAAAGCGTCTGTGTCGCTCTCTGCGCTGTATTAGAGGAAAATGTGGGAGAGTCAGTGGAACCATCCACAGTGACTTCTGGCTCAGGGCCCTGCCGCCTGGTCCAAGTGGGGCGGGGGGGACTGTCCCCATTCCAGCTCCCTGCGCGACAGGCGCGTGACACAAGGAACAGGCAGGACTCCGGGTCACCCTGGCTTCCAGTCCTCGGGCACGCGTTTCGCAGGCTTGTTAGCTTGTTTTTGACTGTAAAATGAGAATGTAAATACTGTTTTGCAAGTGAGTGATTAAAAACATTGGACGTAAAGCAGATGAGTGACATAAAGGATACGTATAAATAACTGCTACTATTGTATCAATTACAAACAATTTCAGAGGATTTAAATTTAACTCCAAAAGCTTTGCCAGACTGCAAATGAGCAGCTATAACATGGCTGGTAATTATCATCGCAATGTCCCTTTATCTTCTGGACTCTAGAATATGATGCCAGAATTGGCTTAATGTCCTCATTATCCTTTTTGGAATAATTCTCTCCCAAGCAAGGCCCGAGCTTACCTGCCTTATTTCTGGTTTACATTGTTTTGACATTCTAATACTGCAACATAAATATCGTTTTAAGCTCTCTTTATAATACACATCAAAGATACAAAAGATAATAAGTACTAAAGTTTTGACCCACCCCAAAAAAGAGGGAGGGAGAATCCTGTCCGTTTAAAAGACCCTTGTTTCTACCAGAAACTGTTCCCCCCAACCTTTCAAACATCTGCAGAACTTCAGAGAGAACAGAGAGACAAATCTGAGAAGAAAGAGATGTTCATGCCGACCTGGCATACGAAAGAAAAGAGTAAGACCAGTGAATCTCTCAGATGCATTGTTTCTCAAACAACACTTGTAGAAAGTCTTGAAGAAATCTGGTGCCTACATAAAAAGAAACTGGCTGTAGGGCCAGGGATTTAGCTCAAGTGGTGCCACATCTACCTTGCAAGCTCAAGGTCTGAGTTTGGTGCCCTGTATCCCCCCTCCCTTGCCAAAAAGAGAGAGAGAGAGAGAAAGAAAACAAACCAGCTGCAGATAGGATGAATGTTATCAAAATACTAAGACTACAAACATATGCAACTGTTAAAGCAACAGATGAATATTCTTATTACCTGTGCTATTTTTAACCAAGATTGAATTTGTTTTTATCTCTTTCACAATTCACCAATCTAAGGTTTTATGATTTTGAGTATTATCTTTGATTGCTGTTTCTGATTGTATGAAGTTAGGCTTTTGGGATAATTAGGAGTTATGTTCAGGTGTAAGTACATGAGTTCTATAATTATCTACTACATTTCAGTAGGTAATTACCAATATTTGTTTTTTTTTTCTTTGTAGTTGAGCTGTCTAGTTTTGTTATAATACAGATGATGCCTAAAATGCTGTCTTAGTAGTCAAAGACCATGAGGAAGAGGTGGCCACCTTGGTCTTCAGAGGCTAAGACGATTATTATTACCTAGTGTCCAAAGTCATTGTTTCACACGTACCTCAAATGGCTTTACCAAGAGTACTGTGTAAGATTACATTTAAGCCATAACTGCGGCCAAAGTAAGGATTTTAACCTATGATTTAAATAGAAAGACTTCATTAGACTTGTTCTTACAGTCCATAGATTTTGGAATTCAACATTAGTCAATTCTTCATCAGTTTAAATAAGTTCTCTTCAAAGTGGTATGGGGGAAAAGTTTATAGAAGAAACAATAATGCTTTAAGTGGGCGAGATTCTCCCTCCTTCCATTTCCAGGAAGACCAAAGCTTTTAGTACTTATGATCTCTCTCTTCAAATTTATCATAGAGCTTTAAAATGATATGAATATTGCAATATTGTCTATTTAATAGAGAGGCAAACATTTCAAGGCAGATGAACCCAGACTAGAATTAGATTTCCTTATGTATTAGATTCCTTCAACCCTTGCTGCTACGTGGAACGAAATGCATTTTAAAAACTCATAAAAGTTTAAATTTATGATTCCAAGGGGGAAAAGCTACAGAAAAACAAGGGCAAGAGCAGTTCACCAAGCAACCCATTAAAACTGGTGTCAGAGAAAGCTGCCTTCAAGTAACTTGCCTTAGGCCAAGCTTTTGAGATGTGCTCTAGATATATTTTAAGGGATACTAAGTAAGTTTGGAAATCTCTCTTAAAAGAGCTCTTTTGTATCTGCAGTGTATCCCAAAAGCCCACATGTCTAAAGCATCTCTAGTATGATACTGTTGAGAGGTGGTACAAGAGGTGGGGCCTAGGGAGAGGGCTTGGAGTCACTGGAGGTGTGCCCTGGAGCAAGACTGGAGCCCTGACCCTTCCCCTGTTGCTTCTTGGCCCTGAATTGGCCAGGAACAGCTTGATTTCTCTGTTGTTTTCCACTGTGATATGTTGCCTCAGCCCAGGTCCAGTGGGCTAGACTTCCATAGCAGTGAACGCAAATAAACCACTTTGCTTTCTAAGTTAATTATGTCAAGCATTTTGTTACAGTGAAGGAAAGCTGACTAACCCAGGGGATGTGTGGATGAGAGGCTTCTGAAGTTCTGACATTTTTTTGAACATTTCGAATATTTCCATGCTTCACATTTTCCTAGCAGCAGCTCTATGAGCTGCACTTCATATCTAGCCAACTTAACTCTTCCACTGCAAGGATTAGGACAGGTCCCCTGAAAAACAAGAGTTTGATTGGGTTTGGGGCTTTTTCTTCAGTGCCATATATTATAGTTTCAGCAAATAGTACACACAGTTTAGCCTCATTTTTCAACAGTCTCTCCCACCTACTGTCAGAGAGAATACTCATATAATTCTGGAAAACTATTAAGAATAAATGCCAAGGAAAATGTATTTTAGGACATCATATGATGGTAAGATGATATTAGTGTAATGAAGTTTAGAGAGAATATGGTTTAGCCCAGCTATAATTGAATTCACATCTAATTTACTTACCCTAGAGATTTGGTTTAGTGATGGAATCTCAGACTAGAGAGTTATTATGCAGAGCAGTTGAATCTCAAATTCAAAAGACACAACTGTGGGAGGGATACGACATATGTTAAGATATACCTAATAAAACATAAAGCAGTAGGACTAAGTACCAGAGAGGGTAGTATCTGTTTGTTTAACAAACTGTTTTAGAAGCAATGCTGAAGGAAAATATATTTCTTTTTTAAAAGCTTTCTATTGTCAGCTAAAAGCTGTATATGTTTGTGGTGTAGATAATGATGTTTTGATGTATCTGTACATGGAGATCAACAATTCTCCATCATATCACCCTTTCCTTTCATCAGCAAAGGCAGCGACATCGCAATTTTTTCTGCTCCCTCTTCTCATGCCGTGGGTTTCTCAACACAGCGGGAAAGGTCTTCCGCCTCAAAGATCTGTGTCGTGGCCTGGACTCACCTGGATAAGTCAATTTGGTATCTCTCTTTCGAGTCCTTAACCTCAGTCATATCCGAAAAGACCCTTTCCTGTGTAATGCAGCCTATTCACTGCTCCTGAGGATTAGGAATTGAAGGATTTTGTTGGTGATTAATGTACCTACTTCACTACGATACCAAGCTTTCATATTATCTAGTCTTTTTTTTTTTTTTTATATTTAGCTTCCCTGGACTTTATCCTTAATCTGTGAACTTTTAGTCAAGCAGATCTTTATATTTCTTGAATTCTGTCATTTTTACAGAACTCATTTTTTTAAACAAATAAGCCCGATAACTTTTTTACTCATTGAATTCTTTTGTGATACTCCATCCTAATGTCAATCTTGGCTATTCAGGAAGTATTATATTTCTTTATTTCCCTTAAAGCAAGTCAGACATGTTTCTCAGCCCCACCCTCCCCTTCCTCGGTGGAAAATAATCTTTCTTTCTCAGTAACCACAGGAATATTTATCTGTTTTCTCTCAGTGTCCTGCAGAAATCCTAATTGTTTTAAGCAAGAAGAATTATTTGAGAATTTCCTTCTGGTCTGTTAGTTTCTACGGAAAAGGAAACCTGTTTGTCTGAGGCAAATGCTTACCTCCAGCCTAGTTCTTCTGTTATTTCTGTGCCTTAACACGAGAGCCCTTTGCTGAGAACAGAGACTTGGATCCTATAGGACACAGAGCGTGTTGAGGGCCTCCACATCCCCTTCCCCTCTGGCGTCCTTTGTCTTCATGGGGTACAGTACATGCCTTAGATAGAGCACCAGATGCAGGGCGCTGGTCCTGTCGCTGCCTGTGCCTTGAGTTCAGAACCCCTTATTTGCCTCTTTTCTCCCAGCTTTCACATATAAACACTTCTTTCTCTTACGCCTTCTCATGACGTTCTTGAAAAGAGTTGATTTCTGGAGGCAAAAGTTGGAACTAGTCTGCTGAGAAGTACTGCTCTTTAGTCTTCACAAGCATCTGTTGAAATAAAAGCGGCAACTCGAGACATCTCGCCAACAGTAGGGGGAGAAAAATTGCCACAACAGAGCACAAGCTAATAAGTCAGAAATGATTTCTCTGTGCTGTCTTGACTTGCTGTGGCAGATCTGTATCACTCCAGAGTGGATCTTATTAGTTTTCCAGGGAGCTATGAGAATAAGTTCACCCAAGTGGCAAGAAGTGTCTTGAGCTCAGGGGTTCTAATGTGAAGCTTAGCAAATGGCCATCGAGGCCTAGTAGGCAGGATGGGGCTGGGCTGGTCTAAACTGGGCTGAAAATGGAACTCGCTGGTACAGCATTCATCTAGCATGCTCATGGCCCTAGGTTTAGGGGCAAGCTTTGCACCCTACTCCCCAAAACCTAAACTGTGCAAGGAGACTATGTAAAATAGGAAGCGTTTTTGTGTCAGATGAAATAACATATTTATTTTTTAGTATGAGTATTAGAAATGTCTATCAATTAATATTGAATGATTTGATAATGAAACTTAGTTAACATTCTTAGTTTACAGTAACATAAAAACCTCGTGTTTATTCTCATTTATTCACACAATATAGCAATGAAGAAAGCGAAGATTAGAGTAGTGGAGTGCGTGGACTGACTCTGCACAAGGAACGTAAATATTTTGTAATAAGAACATGAACAAAAAACAAGGAGAGTGTCAAGGGATGGGTGAGAAGGCAAAGAAGACAGGGACAGGAAGGGGGAATTAAGGGAAAGGGAAAAGGGACGGAAGAAGGAATTAAGACGTGTTATGTACTTACAGCAACTTCCCACGAGGAATGTAACACTGTGTAGAGCCCACACGGCGTAATAAACTGAAGAGTAAAAAATGAAATCTCGATAAAAAAGAGCAGAAGGAGTGGGGAGCAGCACACCCCCGCTCCGTGTCGGTGAGGGCAGAGCCCGGCCTGTGCCCAGCTCTGTCTGACGCGGATCTGGCTCCTCTCCAGGGAGCCGGGTTGGTCACGGTCCTGTCGCGCTCACCCGTGGATTCTCTCTGGGCGGAAGCTGTGAGACGCTGTCATGTGAGCGAGCGTCTGAGGGCGCAACCGGGTTAGACTCTGAGCTTTCCTCCCGACCGGCGCTTGGCCAACAGAATCCAGTTCAAGCAGGAAGATGGGGACTCACGCAGTACAGTCTTGCTTAAATCTGTAATCTCCTGCGAGCACGAGCATCTCTCAAATTCTGTGCCATTTTAGTTTTCTCGGTGCAGAAACCTGGACAAAAAGGCAAATGTCTTGCACGTTTCCCTTCGCATGACTGTGACTATTGTTGAGTTAATATTCTGTGTAGCCCAAGGCATGGGGAAAATACTTTTTCAAAGGCAGACTTTTCTCCAAACTTAAAGAAAATGAGAAAAGTTGCTACATTAAAGAAAAATCTCTAAGCACTTTGAAGAGTATATTCTTAGAGAACATATCTTTTAATAACATTTCTGAATTTTTCTCCTACTTTTCAACTTTAAGCTTTTATGCAGCAATTTTCCTTACTGATCTTGTTCCACCTATGTCAGCCACATACATTCCGGAGACGAAGCTTTTTGCCAGTTGTTATGGTGATAAAAATATACTAAAGGGGGTGCCTATGGGATTTGAGGCAGTGTGCTTGCTCCAGCCGAAGAGGATCAACTATTATATACCACAAACAGCTTTCAGAAAATAAGGATTTACTTTTATGTCTCTTATTTTGCTCGACTTTGCATTAATTTGGAGAGAAAAGTGTCATCCAGTAGAGATCTGTATAATAGAGGGTCGCTCTTTCCTCTCCTTAACTGTGACAACAGTCAAATTTTCTCCTCCAAAGAGCTGAAAAGCTTCTGTTTTTAATAATTTTTCAGGAAGATAATTATTAGTTTAGCAATTTTCCTTGTGTCTTATCAAATCTCTGTGTACTTTAAATCGATTTCTTCTCTTTTGACCATTGTAAGTGGGGGGAGTTTCCTAGTCATCCTACTCTGCGTGTTAGTCCTTGTGTACTATATATATATGTCTGCTCTGTCTACCTGTCCAAGGGGCTGGTTAGCATTTAGAAGACTGCTGTCCCTGAGCAGCTGACAGTCTAAAAAAGCTGGACAACATATAAACATAGAGTTACATACAATCAGAAGCTTCTAGGAGATGACTGCAAATTTTCTCATCCCCAGTAATTGACACAGTGGAGGGAAATGGTCGGAGCCAAAATTTTGTCAGTAGCTATGAGAAGGGGAATTCTGTCCCTGTCATTGTTCTGTCATTGCCCAACCAGGCCAAGGGAAAGTGCAGTTCACCTGGAAGAGAGTTCGTTGGGGGAAAAGAGGGAATGGGTCCTAAGGGGAAGGATGGGGACCGAAGCCCGTGCAGGGTGCGTTGGACTGACCTGGCTGGAACACACCAGAAAACACCGCCAGTTTCCTCCACCGGAATCTTTAATCTGCTGAGTTTGCAATGTCAGTTCATTCTGTATTTTTTTTTATCATGTCGCAGACGATCCATCTGACTAAGCGTTTTTGCTCTTCATTGACTTTTAGTTTTTCTGACCTGTTCAAGAGGTCTCTTAATTTTTCCACTGGATTCTGATTTTACTGTCTCGATTTCTCAGTCATATGCAATACAAATACTTGTAATAGTTCATGGCTCATCTTTTCCTTCTCTTTTATTGTTGAACATTAAGTTTTCATCTCAGTTATTGTCAAATTTATTGATCCTTTTCTGTATTGATTACAATTAACATCATCAAAGTTGTGGGCATAAAGATCCATTATTTAAAAAACATTTTATAGATTTGTCTTTCACATTTAAAGCTTTAGTCTACTTGGAGCTGTGTGAGCCACTGCACTTGGCACTGTAGTGTGTGGTGCTGATTGGTGCTGGGTGTGAATCACTATACCCGGCATTGTTGTATGTGGTCACCAGGAATTGAACCCGGACCCTTGCACTTACAAGGCAGGCATCGGAACCACTGAGCTAAATCGCTGGCCCGCCTTCATTTATATTTTAAAATTAGTTTTCTTAAAGTTTTATAAAAATCTTCACAAAATTTTGGATTTACTTTGTTAATCTTCATTGTTGTTTCTCTATGTTCTTTGATGCTCTCCTAAATGCTACTTTCTCAGTCTTTTAATTTTCCTTTTCTTGCGTGTTTATAGAATGTAACAGACTGATTTTGTGTACTGATTTAGTCCATGAAACTTGCTATACTGTCATTGATTCTCAGTTTCTATCTGGTTGTCTTAGGATTTGCTATGTGGATAATCTTACCGTGCATAAGCTATTTAGTGTTTGTTCCCATGCAAATCCTTTTGCCTTTGATTTATTTTTGACTTTACTTATCACAGAGTGAAATTCTAGTTTGAGATTCAAAAGAAGTCAGAATAGTGATTATCATTTTGTTCCCAATCTCAATAAAATGCTGTAAATATTTCACAATTTTTTTTTTTTTTTTTTTTTAGGTTTTTTGAGACAGGGTCTTGCTTTGTGGTTCAGGCTGGCCCTGAGCTCAGCCTCCAACTCACATCATAGCAATCCTCCTGCCTCTGCCTCCCGAGTGCTGGGATCACAGGCGTGAGCCACCACGCCCGGCACTGTGGTATGTGGTACTGGTTGCTGCTGGGCGTGAGTCTCCACGCCCAGTATGGTATGTAGTTACCGGGATCGAACCCGGGTCCTTGAGCTTGCAAGACAGGCGCCGGAACCACTGAGCTAACTCCCCGGCTCATATTTCACAATTTTATATGCAGTCAATTAGCACTGTGGATTTTTGTAATCTTAATCGGCCATCAAAATTTCATTTTATTACCAGTTAACTAAGAGATGTCATCAGTAATGATGAATTTTATTAATTTTAACCTTTATTGAGATGATTACATGCTTCTTATGTTTAAAGTATGTTAACATATCTTAAAGTATGTTAATAAGTGAATTATTTTAACCAGTTTTTCTTACGATGATAAATACACCTGTGTTTGAATACTAGTTTGTCACTATGCCTAAATATGAAATATAATTTAAAATTTTTTCGTGTCAATAAAACACTTTCTTCATAATTTGAAAAGATGCTCCACTTTCTCAAAGAGCTTCTAGAACAGTGGATGTGGGCAAAATAAAGTAAAATAAATATCAATAAATACCAACACATAAAGTATTCTATGCATGCATGTCAATTTTATTTCACCCATTGGTGATATGGTAGACTTTTGGTTGAGAGGAAGTTATGCCACCTGCAGAATTTTCGTGGAGTCTCAGCACAGTCCACATTCTCTACTCACTGGGGCACAAGGAGCACTTCGTTTCTGGTGAGCAGTTTGAAAATCTTGAAATGTTCTATCTTTTTAACTACTCAGAAATTATTACTAATATGGATGTTAAAAAGTAGGAAAAATCTACTCACACTTGAATACATATTTATCAATTGATACTTAACATTTTTAAGGATTGGTAACTAATCATTGCTTCTCAATTGTATCTGGATGATTTACTACTCTTATTAAATGTTCTTGTTGATTTTATAAATATTTAACAACTGGTTACAATGGTACAAAACAGATGTAAAATGACTTTGATAGAAGTATTAAAAACCTGTGTCAGATAGCCAAAACTAAAAACCTTGATTTCAGATACATTTTAGAGAAAACAGTATTTGACATAGTTTTGGACTGCAGAATGTTATTGTTAACAAACATTACAGCTTTCAGCAGATGTTTGCACTAGCACTGAATATTGCCTTTATCTTACTTGGCCCAGATGAACTCTGATACCGTTACCTCTGGTTAGAGCCATTTCAAGGGCTGGTTAACTAGGGATCTGCAGTGTCCCACGTCATTAGCTTCGCATGCCAGGTTTGTACAGGCCGGTACACTGAGAACAGGGAAGCCCAAGGTCAGGAGACCAACCTGTTCTGCTCTGGAGAGAACAATCCCAGACCTTTCCACCTCATCCTGTTGCTCTAATGAGATCTTACTGTGTTCCACCGTTTCTATTTTGGTTTTTTTTTTTTTTTTTCCTTATGTGTTTGTATTAGGAGACTCCAACTTGCATTAGTAGAGACAGTTTTATAGGCTGTTTCTATGTACTTCATCTTTGTCTGTCTAAAAAATAGGTTTTAATTCTTTCAGGTTTATTGTATTGTTTTAACAAATTGTCAGAAATATGAGTGAAATATGTAAGGTTCATAGAGTCAATCTATTTGATTTATAAAGTAAGCTCACAGAAATACTGACTAGTTTTAAAGTCTGATGATCAAGACAGAACTGATTAATCTGTCATATATGAGTATACTTCATTTTTGTATTTTGAAATATGGCATTTTTAAAAAAAATACAAGGTTTTACTTTGTAGTTCAGGCTGGCCCTGAACTCGCTATGTAACCCAGGCAAGCCTCAAACTTGCAGCAATCCTCCTGCCTCTGCCTCCCAAGTGTTGGGATGACAGGTGTGAGCTACCACACCCAGCACTGTGGGATGTGGTACTGATTGCTGGTGGGTGTGAGTCACCACGCCTGGCACTGTTGTATGTGGTTACTGGGGATCAAACCTGGGCCCTTGTGCTTACAAAGGAAGTGCCAGAACCACTGAGCTAAATCCCCAGCTCAAAATATGGCATGTTTATAGAGCCATGAGCTAAGGAGATATGCTGAAATTTGTTTAGTGCATAAAGTAGATAATTATATAGCTGCGGATGAATGTGAGATTTATTTAATGAGTGTTAAAAGTACTAATGTTTTGATTTGACTGGAAAAAGTGAATGTATTGTATAGTAAACTTGACAGACAAAACTCTGTGCATATATATTCTAAAATATGACTAATTATTTTTCCAGAAATGACTCATACTAGTAAAAGAAGTCACTTTTTAGATATGAAAAAGTCTACAATGCAAGATAATAGAAAAATAGTGTCTAACTAAACAAATTTATCACAATAAAAGACATAGACAGTGCCACTGCCCCTCAGAATACTCCTTCTAACTTCAGACTTACTCATCTCATTGTTTTAGCCACTGTCGCAGGCAGTTCTGGAAGTCCTTTTGCTTGATTTTGCTTGGGCTTTGATATTGCCTCAATGCCTTTACTTATTAAAAATGTTTGCCTTTTATGGTGATTATGACTTTGCGGAAGATTCAGAAATTGCAGTGTCAGATCTGGTGACAGGTAGATGATAAAACATTGTCATGCTTTCAGAAGCCTGCCTTTCCACTGTGACACAGTCACTCTTTGTAGACAGGAGAGAGGACTTGCAGAAGTGCTTCAGCTAGTGACAAGAACAGCGGGACAGGGCCAGGGATTAAACTCAGTGGTTCTGGCGCCTGTCTTGCAAGTGCAAAGACCCGGGTTCGATCCCCAGTATCCATATACCATGCTGGGTGTGGAGACTCACGCCCAGCAGCAACCAGCACCACATACTACAGTGCCGGGCGTGGTGGCTCATGCCTGTGATCCCAGCACTCGGGAGGCAGAGGCAGGAGGATTGCTGTGATGTGAGTTGGAGGCTGAGCTCAGGGCCAGCCTGAACCACAAAGTGAGACTCTGTCTTAAAAAATCTAAAAAAAAAGAATAGCGGGACAAGTGTGCTTGAAGCAGGGGAATATCTCAAGGGGGAATAACAGTGATGTATACTCTACTATAATGATATTTTAACTTAAATATTCACGTATTTTTCAATCATAACTTGTCAAAATTGAAATCATGGGTTGATTGAGTGGTTAATAACTCAGGTTTACATCATTTATAAAGATTTCAAATGTCTTTAGATTTTGGAATGTACCTCTTACACCTAGGTTACCTGAGAAACTGCTACACGAGAGAAAAAGGAAGAAAGAAAATTTGAAAGAGGAGGAAAAGAAGGGGGAGAAAGAGGAAAAGGAAAAGAGGAGGGAGTAGGAAAAAGTGAAGGGTGAGAAGCAGAGTTAGATGTGCCCTCTTTGTTGAGAGTTGTATCGGAATACTTTTCATGTCTCAGAGATCAAGTGAGCATACCTTACACAGTCTGAATTTAATGAAATTCAAACAGTGAAAATTGCTCCCACATAAAAATAGTTTTAAGTGGAAGCATTAGCAAGATTCACCTTGACAAGGTGATGAGTATTTATTGAATTTATTAGTAGAGCTTTTATCATTCAATTTAATCTAACAAGCAATTCAAACCTTTTCACCCGTGTTATTATACTCTGGAGAGACAAAAACGATTGGTCTTGGAATTCTGGGTAAACAATGGCTGAAAATGAAACAAATCATCAAGCTGGAGGGAAGCAGATTTGTAGCTGTAACTGCTCGGTACCGTTCACCTGTGTGTGCTGGTGCAAGAAGAATCGCTGGTCTTTGAGATGTGGCAAGAACCCAGGGAAGCTAAGTGTTATCGGCTTCATTTCATAGTAGCTAAGGGACATGTTAAAAGTTGTGCATATTTTACAAGAAAGAGCTAGATGAACTCTGAGTTAGATTTGTTTGAATATCCATTTTGGCTTATTCTTGACTCATAACTTGATTAAAAAGTTAAACATACAAGTTAAAAACATAATGCTGCTAAAATCTTCACAAGTATTCTTTTTTATGTGCATATGAAGTTTCATTATGGGAATATAATCACTTACCAAGAGAAAATCACTAACATTTTTAGTGTTAGTGTAAGAACCACCATGACTGCTATCTATGATTAACATACATATTTTTTTTAAATTATCTTTATTGGTACATTAAATATACACATCATGATTGCACTCCATAATGGGGATTTGTACCAGTATAAGACACAACTTAATTCTCATTTTTTCCCATAGCCCCACCCACCCTACCACCCCCCCCATAACATACATATTTTTAAATGCTGTTATTTAGGTCCTCATCAGATGAGGCCTTGATGTTATTTTGTTTTTAAAATCTCCAGAAATTTCTAATATACTGCCCTGGCTGCAAAACCCTAGAAAATAGGATAATCCACAAGAAAGATTTATAAGAAAATTTGATTTAGCTGCTTACTTATGGCTTGAATAGCGTTTTCAAAAAATGTGTGAAGCAGTTAATGTATGTTGACCTCTTGTTTTTACTTGCTTCATTCCCTCCATCTTTACATGATTTATACATTTGATAAAATCTGAATTATCTAATATTAGGAATTGTTTACAGTACATACTTTAAAACCAGTGGAGTTGTTTTGAAAGGTAAAATATAGAATCATTTTAGACTAATGCTGAAGGAAGATTTTTAAACTACTTTCTTCAGTGCTCATTAGAGTGCTACAAGAAAGGAAGATTTATTAGGAGTGGGATGTGCATTGGCCTTGGCTGAGGGGGAAGTTTTCACATTGAAGAAATGAATATGGCAACATTAAAATACTAGGATTTATTTCTCTAGAATTCTACATGTAAGTTTCACAAACAGTTATTAAACCTTCAGGAGCTACATATTAATCAAAATTGCCTGGGTGCACAAATTCTGCTTGTATGAAGATTAAAATATGCAAGTTATTTTCAGGACATTGTGAGTAATTCAGTTTACTTTGTCACCATAGAAATTTCTGTCCTCCTGTAGATCTCGAGTATTATATATTTCTTCGTTTTTTTCCTTCTGGTCTTAAGTCACTAAGATAAGCAGGAAATGGTAACTGGTGATGGTACATTGGTATTGTGGGCCCTGGTAGAGGTTCCCGATCTCCTGCCTTTTGTCATAGTACAAGCAAAAAGAAAGGCTTCATTTGAACTAAAGAGAAACATGGACTGGGATGGTCAGTGCTGAACAGGCAGCAAAGATCCTGAACAACCAGAACAGCTGGTACTTTTTGGTGACACAATCATTTGCTAAGCTTGTGGTTAGCAGTTAACCTTGTCTTCAGTGAAGAAGGTTTTAATTCTGGAAGTAGAATTTCAGTAAGAATCAGTCTGACCTCAGCTGCTGTATTGTTGATGTCAGAGCCCCACAACTTCATGAGCCATTTTTTCTGTCCTGTACTGTGGCCATTGAAAGAGGGATGATCCGGCCACCATCTACAATGTCCTATTAGTCATTTAGGCTTCAGTCAGACTCACTTCTTAAAACAAGCCAATTGTGAGGTCCACTCTTTTTTTAAAAATTAATTTTATTGTGATTTGGTACATTTTATATACATATCACGATCATTCATACTCAACATTGACAAATTGTACCAGTATGTGACATGACTTGATTCTCAGTTTTTCCATCCCCCTATTCACCCTAGACCCCCACCATCTATAAACATAAGCTTTTTCTCTTCTTTTATTGTTACCATCACAATTTTTGCTTTCCCCTCGTAACTCACCCTACCCACATTTACCTCTGAATATTTTCTATTTTACAGTATCTCACATAAATTCTAGAACTCCTTTGCATTTTAAGTTTTTCATATCAGAGGAAAGATATAGTATTTACTCATCTGCGATCTATTTATTTCACTGATGAGGATGTCCTGAAAGTACGTCCATTTGAGTGTGAATGACTCAAACTTGTCATTCTATATGACAGAGTAATACTCCATTTTATAGAAAAACCACATCTGCCTTATCCAGTCTCCAGTTGATGGACGTTTGGGTTGTTTCCAAGATTTAGCAATTACAAACTGAGTTGCTATAAACATGGGTGCACATATGTCATTGTGACATGAACCTTTTAATTCTTTTGTATATATCCGTAGCAGGGGAATACAAGAGTTGAATGAAATCTCTAATCCTAGTTTTTTGAGGAATCTCCACACTGAACTCCATAGAGGTTGTATGAGTCTACATTCCCACCAACAGTGGAGAAGGGTTCCTTTCTCCCCGCAGCCTTGCCAGCAATTGTTGCTGGCTATTTTCAAGATAGCAGCCATTTTCTGCGGAGTGAGATGGAATCTCAACTTTGTTTTAATATGCATCTCTCGAATGACCAGTGATGTTGAGCATTTCTTCATGCACTTCTTAGCTGCTTTTACTTCTTCCTCTGAAAAATGTCTGTTCATTTCAGATGCCCATTTTTGAATTGGGTCTTTAAATTTGGGGGCTTAATTTTTTTTTAAAGCTCTTTATATATTCCCTATAGCAGCCCTTTATCTGTGGAACAGCTGGTAAAAATGTCTTCCTATGTTGTTGGGTGTCTTTTTGCTCTGTTGGTGGATTCTTTTGCTGTGCAGAAGCTTTTTTAATAAGATGAGATCCTATTTGTTGATTTGTTCTGCTAGTTCTCATGCTATAGAGGTTTTGTTCATAAAGTCTTTCCCCAAGCCAATGTCTTCAAGAGTTTTACTTAACTTGTTTTACAGCAGGTTTAGTGTTTCTGTTTTAATGTTTAGATCTCTAATCCACTTTGATTTTAGTTTAGTACACGGTGAAAGAGATAGGTTTAGCTTTAGTCTTTGGCAGGTTAAAGTTCAATATTTCCAGCATCATTAGTTGAAGACTGTCTTTCCGCCATTGAGGATATTTGGCTCTTTTTTCAAAGATAAGTGGCTTACTATTTCTGGAGTTGTTTCTGGATCTTCTAATCTATTCCACTGGTCCTTGCGTCTGTTATTTTGCCATTACCATGAAGTTTTTATTCAGTAACTTTGTACTAGTTACAAGTTGGGGAACATAATGCCTCCCACCATGTCCTTGTTGCTTAGAATTGCTTTTGCTATTCTAGATCTTTTGTCATTCCAGATGAATTTTGAATTATTTTCTTTAGATCTGTGAATTATGCTATTGGGAGTTCAATTGGGATTGCATTGAATCTGTATAATAGTTGTAGAGTATAGCCATTTTGATGATATTGATTCTTCCAACCCAGGAACAAGGGATGTTTTTCCATTTTCTGGTATCTTCTTCTATCTCCTTTTACAGAGTGCTGTAATTTTCAGAGTAGAGGTCTTTTCACCTCATTTGTTAAATTGATTCCTAGATATTTCACTTTTCTGGATGTTATTGTGAAAGGGCTCGACTGTTCAATTCTGTCTTAGTGAAACTGTTATTTGTATATAGAAATACTATTGATTTATAAGCATTGGTCTTGTTTCCACTTCACTAATAAATTTGGCAACTAAGTCTAGAAGTATTTTACACTGTACAGGATCTTCTATATAGAATCATGACATCAGCAACTAATAACAGTTTAACTTCTTCCTTTCCTGTATTTATTCCTTTATTTCTTTCTCTTGCCTAATTGCTGTGGCTAATATTTCCAGTACTATACTGAACAGGAGTGGTGGTAGTGGATATCCTTGTCTTATTCTAGATCTTAATGTGAAAAGTTTCAGTTTTTGACCATTTAGAATGATGCTGGCTATTGGTTCCTCATAAACAGCTTTTATTAGTTTGAGATATAGTGAGTCTATTCTGATTTTCTGTAGGGTTTTGTCATGAATGTGTGCTGGATTTTGTCAAATGCTTTTTCTTTTTTTTTTTTTTTT
>PVIR01003739.1:0-61508 GCA_004026965.1 Petromus typicus | reverse complement strand
GGCTTGCAAGACAGGCGCTGGAACCACTGAGCTAACTCCCCAGCCCTGTCAAATGCTTTTTCTGCATCTATTGTGATGACCATGTTTTTGTCCTTTAATCTGTTAAGACAGTGTTTTATGTTTATTAATTTATGTATATCGAATCATCCTTGTATCTCTGGGATGAATCGAACTTGGTCCAGGTGTATGATATTTTCTTTTTTTTTTTAGGTTTTTTGAGACAGGGTCTCGCTTTGTAGTTCAGGCTGGCCTTGAGCTCAGTCTCCAACTCACATCACAGCAATCCTCCTGCCTCTGCCTCCTGAATGCTGGG
Source organism: Petromus typicus (assembly GCA_004026965.1). Taxonomy (NCBI): domain Eukaryota; kingdom Metazoa; phylum Chordata; class Mammalia; order Rodentia; family Petromuridae; genus Petromus; species Petromus typicus. The sequence continues at coordinate 61,195 of PVIR01003739.1, read as the reverse complement.
ATTACAGGCATGAGCCACCACACCTGGCATTGTAGTATGTGGTACTGCTTGCTGCTGGGCGTGAGTCTCCACACCCAGTATTGTATGTGGTTACCAGGGATCAAACCCGGGTCCTTGCACTTGCAAGACAGGCGCCAGAACCATTGAGCTAAATCCCCGGCACCCAGTGTGTGATATTCTTAATGATTCTTTGTATTCTGTTTGCCAGTTTCTTATTGAAGATTTTACATCTATGTTCATTAGGGAGATTGGTCTGTAGTTCTCTTTTTTGGTTGAGTCTTTCTCTGCTTCTGGAATCAAAATAATGGATGTTTCCAAGCATGAATTTGAGAGTACTGCTTCTCTTTCAATTTCATTAAAGAATTTGAGAAGTAGTGTCATTAACTCTTCTTTAAAAGTTTCGTAGAATTCAGCAGTGAAGCCATCAGGACCAGGGCTTTTCTTTGTTGGTTGGTTTTTAAATTATATTTTCTATTTCACATATTGATGCTGAGGTGTTTAACATTTTTATAACTTCTTCGTTCAACTTTGGAAGTTCATATGTGTCTAGGAATCTATCCATTACTTCCATGTTTTCCATCTTTTTCGAATACAAATTTTCAAAGTAGGTGTTTATTATCCTCTGGACTTACACTGAATCTGTGGTGATTTCCTCCTTTTCTTTCCTGATTTCATGAGTATGAGCCTTTTCTTTTCTTTGTTCAATAAGGTTGAGTAAGGGACTGCCAATTGTGTTTATCCTTTCAAAGAACCAACTCTTCAATTCATTGACTTTTTGTATTGTTCTCTTAGTCTTTGTTGCATTAAATTTCTGCTCTGATCCTTATAATTTTCTCCCTAGTATGAGCTTTAAGTTTGTCTTGTTCCTTCTTTTCTAGGAGTTTGAGTTTCAACATTAGATTGTTTACTTGAGCTTGTTCTATTTTCCAGGTGTAGGTGTTAAATGCTATGAATTTCCCACATAGAACTGCTTTCATTATGTCTCATAAATTTCTGTAATTTGTACTGGGGTTATCATTTAATTTAAGAAACTGTTTAATGTCTTATTTGATTTCCTCTTTGATCCATTGGTTGTTCAGAAGAGTATTGTTCAATTTCCATGAATTGGTGAGGATCTTGGAATTTCTTTTGCTATTCAGCTCCAATCAAGTCACTATGTCTGGTCTGACAGTATGCAGGGGATAATTTCAATTTCTTTGCATTTGCTTAAGCCTGTTCTGTGAACTAGGATGTGGTCTGTTTTGGAGAATGGTCCATGAACAGCTGAGAAGAATGTAAAATTCTGACTTTGTGGGGTGAAATATTCTCTAGGCATCTATTAGGTCCATTTGTTGAAGAATTTGGTATAGCTCAAATGTCTCTTTATTGATTTTCTGTCCAGGTGATCTGTCCCTTTATGATAGTGGCATGTTGAAGTGCCCTACTACTATTGTATTAGTGGTTATCTGCATTTTCATATCCATTAATATTTGTTTTATATAGTTGGGTACATTCTAATTTGGTCCATATATGTTTATGATTGTTAGTTCTTTTTCTTGGATCGTTCACTGTAAGAGGATATAATGACCACATTTGTCTCTCTTAATCAGTTTTGGTTTGAAATCTATTTTGTCTGCAAGCAGGATAGCTACTCCTCCTTTTTTGCAGTTTCCTGTCACATGGAGGATTGTTTTCCATCCCTTTATTTTCAGTCTATGTATTTCTTTCTCAATTAGGTGTTTTTCTTGTATGCAGCAGATTGTAAGATCTTGCTTCTTGATCCATTCTGCCAGTCTGTGTCTTTTAATTGGTGCATTGTGCCCATTGACATTAATGGTTGTGACATATATGGACAGACTTAGACCTGGCATGTTTTCCTGTTCTTGGCTCTTTTATTCTTTGCTTTTGCCCATTTCTGCTCAGTTTCTTGTTTGTCCCATTGGGTTCACTCTGTTGGGTCTCATTGGTTTGTAACTTTCATTGTTTTCTTCCAAGATATTCTTTAGAATGTTTTGGAGTGCAGGTTTCATATTTGTGAAGTTTTTCAAGTGTTCTTTGGCATGGAAGTGTCTTATTTCCCCATCAATTTTGAAAGATAGTTTTGCAGGATACATCAATCTAGGTGAAGGTTATTTTCCTGCAGTACTTGAAGCACTCCACTCCACGCTCTCCTTGCATTGAGTGTTTGCTATTTGGGCTGAAAAGTCTGCTGTGATCCTGACAGGCTTTCTTTGTATGTGGTGTTTTTCCTTTCTCTAGCTGTTTTCAGTATTTTATTCTTTTGCTGGATATCTAGAACCTTAATAATTATATGCCTAGGTGTAGTGTTTTATTTGTTTGTTTGTTGTCATGGCCATTTGGAGTCCTATGTGCCTCATTTATCTGTATGTCCAATTCTTTTCCTTTTCTTGTGAAGTTTTCTGCCATTATATCTGTGAACAGTTATTTTATGTCTTTTACATTGTCTCCTGCTTCCTTAGTGACTCCAGTCAGTCTTATGTTATTCTTTGAATGGTCTAGGAGATCTTGGATTGATTTCTCATATTCCCCTTGTGTTTTCCATAAATTATGTCTTTCCTGTTCATTGGCTACAATCCTGTCCCCTAGGTCTGAAATTTGGTCCTCGGCTTCATTCATCCTATGTCACAAGTTTTTGTTCTAGGTACTCTGCAAGGAGCTATTCAAAAGGTTCCATTGTTTTTGTTATCTCAGGTTGTATCATACCCCTAATCTCTTCTTTAAAATTATTAATCATGTTGTTCACTGTGGACATATCTTTGTTTTCCTCTCAGAGATCAGTTCTGATTTCCATTTTACACCATCTGCTTTTGTTACCATCTCAGCAAGTCCTGCTGCTTGAGCTCCAGTTTGCTCCATTTCCCTTTTTCCTGAATTCCCCTGTGGTGGTGATCTTTATGTCTGGGTTTTAAAATTATTTCTCATTTTTATTGCTTTGTCATTGCTGATATTTATTTAATTACTTGCCTTTGGTCTGGGTAATGTTTGTTGTGTCTTTTTCTTCCTAATAATTGGAACCTGTAGGAGATGGCTACTTCATGGGTTATCATCCTTGGAGCTGTAATGGCCCTTGAGAGTTCTCAGTTCAGTGTCTGCAGTCAACAGTATTCCTTCACTCTTTTAGTGAGTGTTTTCTTTGATGAGGTGGACTGGATGAAGGAACTAACTAAAGGCCTCTCTCTAGGGTCTAGAACCACAGCCTCACTTATCAGTGACCACAGAGAGCAGGTGTGTCTTTGGAGGCTTTTCTCCATATAAAAGCTGTGTCCAGTTTGGCCCACAGAGATGGGGATTCCAAGGCCTTGTGGTCTCACTCCAGTCTGTCTCCACTGGTCCCTGGCGTGGTCTCAGTGGTGGCAGTAAAGTTGTAGGCCTGGACTACCATTAATGACACTGGACTTCTTTGTTGCTGAGGTTCCCTGTGCTGCACCCTCTGCTGCATAAGTTTGGAGTCAGCCATTGACTCTCCTCATTGATCTAAAAAGGTGGATAATCTTCTGTGTTTTTTAACCTGTCACCTGGAAGGAGAATTGCAGCACTCCTCTTGAAAATAAACATTTTTAGTTCTATTGAATTACCCCATGCTTTCCACTTATTAATGAAGCCCAGTTCTCATCAGTCAAGCTGGAGGAGACAAGGACCTGTCACTCTTACTATTTACATTTTCAGATTCTAGAACATTGAAGTAATATGCTCAGGGTTGTGAGTATATGTGACATAAAAATGTAACCTGATATATTCCTTTATGAGTTTATGGGATAAGGTGATAAGTATGTATTTTAAACTCAATAAAATCTTTCTCCAGAAGGAGGTAATATGTACAAGCTTAATGAAGAGACAATTTATAAACTTTTCCTATGTTGGATACAACATGCCAAGTTTTTCTCTTTCCTAAAAATCAGAAAACACATGGAAACAAGAAAGAAAAGTAAATGTAAAAGAATAACTTTTATGCTGAATATTAAGCTGTGATCAGACAGATGGGTTAGAAAATGAGATACAGTAAGTCCTTTATGTCCAATGAATGAATCAATCACAAATCTAATACCTTTGAAAAATAACTTGTATCTCTAGTAAAAATGCCCGGGCTTTTTTCCTTGTCATTATTCTTGTGTAGACTGCTAAGTGCTACCCCTTTTCAGATAAAGGACTGAGGCATCTGTGGATTTTGATTTTTTCAGAAAGTCCTGGAACCAGTGCCCAGAAGAGACTGGGGAGCAATGGTACATGAAACCATAAAGATATAAATAAAAAATCAAACTGTTCTTCAGTGCAACTGTTGAAAATATGACTTTTTAATAAAAATTTATATGATAATAGCAAAAAGTATATATTGGAGAAATGACTTCTAGCATTGCTCTGGAAAATGCATTGTTTCTACTTTCTAGGAGAGGGAGACTCGTGAGTCGGTTAAAATAATCTGTAAACACATTTTTCCTTTGTAACATAAGGCAATAGCAGACAAGTGCGTGGTATTTCAAATTATCTTCTGCCCCTCCAAAATTGAATACGTCCCAGGTGTCTACTCTGATGACAGCGGCATTATGTGGTCTGGGGCAGGAATCTGGCTTCCGTCCGAGGGCGGAAGGATCCCTCGGCCAAGGACTATGAGGCCACCCACTCTCTCAAGAAGATGTAGTGATGGCCTTTAAATTTATAATACATGTTTGGGATACGTAATGATGCTTTCACTGTGGGTATTAGTCATGTATACGTGACACTTCTTAATTCTTTGTACATCTTTTTATCCCTCTCCCCATTTCTCAGGCTCATTTGAAGATCTACCTGCCTGTTCCTTTTTGTTATCTTTTATTTTGCTCTGTATTTGTACTTTGGATTTCTTACATGAAAGAAATCTTATGCTATTTAAGCTCATGTGCGATTTATTTCCTTAACAGTGTACTTTGAAAGAATATCTATTTTCTTATAAGTGACTCAGATTTACTCTTCTTTATAGCTGGGTATGAATTTCATAGTAAGACCTCATTATATTTATGCATTTGTCTGTTAATGCATATATAGGCTGCACCTAAGATTTGTATATTATGAATTGCAGCGTTATAAGCATTGATATGATGCATACCACTGTAATATATTTTTATCTTTTTTCTTTTGGAAGGATATCTGGTAGGGGAATACCTGGGTCAAATGAAATGTCTATTTTTAGTTTTTTTGAGGAATCCCTATTCTGATTTACAGAGTAGTTCCATTAGTTTACCTGCCCACAAAAAAGGAAGAACTGTCTCTTTTTCCACATAGTTTTATTAGCATTTGTTATTTTTTGATTTCTTAATGATAGCCATTATTTCCATAGTAAGATGAAGCCTCAGCGTTTTAAAATTTGTATTTCCCTAATGGCCAGACATATTGAATGTTTTTCATGTATTTATTGGCCATTTGTAATTCTTCCTTTAAGAAGTGTCTATTCATTTTAGTTGCTTAGTTTTGTTGTTGTTGTTGTTTTGGGTTTTGTTGTTGTTGTTGTTTGTTTGTTTTGTTTTGATGAGACAGGGTCTTGCTTTATAATTCAGGCTGGTCCTGAACTCAGCTTTGAACTTAGCAATCCTCCTGCCTCTGCCTCTGAAATGCTGGGATTACAGGTGTGAGCCACCACGCCCAGCACTATGGTGTGTGGTTCTGATTACTGGTGGACATGAGTCATCACATCCAGTACCGCTGTATGTGGTTACCAGGGATTGAACCCAAGACCTTGTCCTTGCAAGGCAGGCACCAGAACCACTGAGCTTATTCCTTGGCCCTCAGTTGCCCAGTTTTTTTTGGGTATTTTATTTGGAGGGACGTAACTTTTTGGAATTCTTATATTTTCTTGATATCAGCCTTCTATCCAAGATTTTTCCCTTTCTTTAAGTTGTTTCTTCACTCTCTTGGTGGGTTCCTTTGTTGTGCAGAAGCTTTGTAATTTGACCCAATTCCCTTTGGTGACTCTTGTTATATCTTGAGCACTTGTAGTTCAGCTCAGAAAGCCCTTGCCTACACCTTTGTCTTCAAGAGTTTTATTTGTTTTATCTCTAGCAAATTAAGTGCCTCTGGATCATCTGTGGGTCTTTGACTCATTTTGATTCTAGTTTAGTACATGGTGAAAGTGAAGAGTCTAAACGAAGTCTTCCGTATGTGGATATCTGGTTTTATTAGTACCGTTTATTAGGCCATTTTTCTTCCAGGGTATATTTTTGGCTTCTTTGTGAAAGATGAGGTGGTTGAATATACCTGGGGTTTTGCTGTATCCCCTCTTCTGTTCCACTGATCCACACATCTATTTTGTTTTAGTGCCATACTGTTTTTGTCACTGTACCTTTGTAATATAACTTGAAACCTAAAATTATGGTCCCTTTTGCCTTGCTCTTCTACTTACCCAGGCTTGCTCTTGCTTTTCTGGGTCATTTCTGGTTTTGTATGGCTTTTAGGATTGTTTTTTCTAGTTCTGTGAGGAATGTGCTAGTGTTTTGATTGGGGTTACATTTATCAGTTTTGGGAGTATGATCATTTTGACGTTATTGGTTTTGCCTCTGGAACCAATAGGAGATACTTTCCATTTTCTTGTTTTTGCTCAGTCTCTTTTTTTCAGAGTGCTACTGATCGAGTTTTTGTTGTAGAGATCTTTCACTTCTTTGGTTAGGTTAATTATTAAGTATTTCACTGTTCTTGATGCTATGGAGAACTGAATTGTTTTTATGATTTGTTCCTCAGTGAGCTTATGACTGGTATACAGGGACACTACTGATTTTTGTGTGTTGGCTTTTGTATCCTGCTATATTACTGAATTTGGTTATCAATTTTAGAAGTCTCTTGGTGTAATTTTTTTATGTCTTGTAGCTGAAAACTTTTCCTGTAATGTCAGGAACAAAGCCAGGATATGTGTTATCATCGTTCATGTTCAGGTCAGTACTTGAAGCATTAGCCAGTGCAATCAGGTAATGGAAATAAATAAAAAGGATATGCAGAGAAAGGAAGAAATCAAACATTATTTTCAGAAGGCATGATCCTTTACCGCAGTCTTTTAACTATATATGACTTGACACTTCGCTGGTGCCAGAGCATGTGAACCCAATATGTAACACTATGAAGTATGTAATATGTCAACCTTTCAGAATGTATTTGGGTGAGGGCCAGCTGTGATATAGCTTGTCACTGTGAAAGTCACTCAGTGAAAGAGAAATAATATTGTAAAGATCATCTGCTTTTCCTTAACTCCAAAGGAAAAATGCTTTAAAATTTTACAATTCAGGTATTAAACATTTCAGAATGCTTCTTTTTAACCAGAAAAAAGACCCTCAGATATTTGGAGGAGTTTGTTTCAGTTTTCCAATCTGCATTAAGGAGTAGATATTTATACCTGCTTTACTTCTGTATTTTTCTGCCTTTCATAGGAGTAGACTTACTGTGGTTCAAGGATCCATGTGTTATCAAATAGTAATTTTTCTGGATTTCAACTTTCTACTGTACAGGTCCTACAGGCCTGAGATTTTCAGTTACCACCTAAAGAAATACAGTAGTCATTACAGCTGACCTTCCCCCAATATTGGGAAAGTAACAACTAATAGATTAGAAAGCTATTGAGAATTAGAGATTTATTCCTACAACATTGCTTCAACTTTCAGCCTTTCCTGGATTTAATCTTCTCTTCCTTTGGTATTGACCACCATGAGCTGGGGGCAGTTGAGTAAGACTTCAGTTATTTACACACACACTGATTAGTTTGAATTAATGGCTCTTCCCCGTAAAAAGCTAGATTTACATCAGCTCCTTGGACTCATGAAGTTGATAAAGCATTTGTTTTTTGTTTTTTTTTTTAAAAAAAGCTCCATTGATTGCTCCAGTTCTTGGAGAGGTTAGTACAAGGACATTACATCAGAACAGTTTATTTACTTACTGCCACTAATACTGATACCATTTTATGCTAAACATTAGTTAGGGCTTGCCACATTCCCTTATTCTTAACAAAACTTTTCTTCTTATATTTGAAGCAATGTACTCACGTGTTTGTTTCATATACAAAAAATATACTTCATGCTAAATACTTCTGAGCAAAACTTAAATATTTCTGCTATTTAGAAATTCTGATATTGGCCTCAAAATAACTTACAGAAGTTGGATACTGATATCCCAAATATATGCTACATTACAAAGAAGAAAATTAGAAGCGATTTTTTTTTTTTTTTAAGGTTTTTTGAGATGGGGTCTCGCTTTGTGGTTCAGGCTGGCCCTGAGCTCAGCCTCAAACTCATCATAGCAATCCTCCTGCCTCTGCCTCCCAAGTGCTGGGATTACAGGCGTGAGCCACCACACCCGACACTGTGGTATGTGGAACTGGTTGCTGCTGGGTTGAGTCGCCTCCCCAGTATTGTTATGTGGTTATTGGGGATCAAACCCGGGTCCTTGTGCTTACAAGACAGGCGCCGGAACCACTGAGCTAAATCCCCGGCCTTAGAAGCGATTCTTTTGCCTATGTTGGCATAATAGCAAAGGAAGTTTGTCTGAGCATATCAATGGCTCCATCAAGTCTTTTCTAAAGAAATCCAGCATTCCTAATTCAAGTCTAGTTCTGGATGTTATTCAGACAGTAATACCAACGGTAGATAGAGGTGATTATAGGTCACAAAAGCTAAGTCTTAAATTCATTTACTATCCATGTAAGCAAATTTAAGATTGAAATCATGTCAAGTATTTTCTCTAAACACAATAGGAAAAAAATCAATAACAGAAGAGAAACTGTAAAACTTAATAGTTGTGAAAATGAAACAAACATTGGGTCAAAGAAAAATCAAAGGAAAAATTAGATGACATATTAAGTAATAATATGATTTCAGTCTCTTTAAACTTTTTTAAAACTGTCTTATGACCTATATGTTATCTGTCCTACATAGTGTGCTATAATCTCTTAAAGAAAAGTTTTTTATTTCTCCTTTTTTCTTTTTTTGTTTTCTTTGCTTTTGGTTGTATTGGGGAGTGAAACCAGGGCCTTCAAACTGAGATACCTTCCTAGCTTTAAAAAAAAAAAAATTTGAAATAAGTTCATGCTAAATTGTATGTTGCCTGGACTAGGTTTCAGTTTGTGATCCTTCTACACCAGCCTTCCAGAGGTCTGGGATTATAAGCAGTAGCACCATCCCCAGACAAAAAGAAATATATAGTCGGTTACATTTTGGAATAATGTTTTGTGTATGTTTACTTCGTCTACAGTATTATTCAAGTCCTCTGTTTCTTTATTCATCTTCTACCTAGATGTTCTACTTATTATTAAAAATGAGATGTCAAAATCCCCAGTTACTGTTTGCAGTTTCTCCAGAGAAAGCACATGCTCTACTCTCTCTTTTCCTCCAGGGAGAAAGTTTGCCTGAAATGGTCTCCCTGGTGCTAACTCTGCCACCTTCTGTGTGCAGGCTGACTCTGGTAAATTGAAAGTATTCTTCTTACCTGCTTCAAGGGAGCTGATGTTGTTTTTGCTCATCTAGGTACTGCAATTTCTCATCTCACTTCTAGACCTCTCATTAAAGTGTCTTGGTTCTTGTGTCATTGTTAAATTGATATTTTTATGGGAAGATATGGGCTGGGATTTCTGGTATCTGACTCAACTTAATGCTTTTCTAAGCCTTTAATACCAACAACTTATAAAAAATTTCCAGAACATCTTTGTACAGGTAACTTGATTGATTTTTATAAATCCTGCTAATGTGTTGCTACCTCATGTTACCAAATAAAAATTTTTCACTTCCAAAAATCTTTCACTTCCTCAGCCATGATTCTATTATAGAAGATTCCTTGTCTAATGTAGCAAAATCTTCTGAAAAATATTTTTCTCTTAGCATTGAAAACATTTTTTATAATGGCTATAAAAATTATTTTAAGATGAAATAAAAACTGGAGACAACTAAATGGATGTTATTAAGAGGATACCTTAGCACAGGCTGAGATGTAAAAATTTGCTATTCACCCTGGTAAGTCTTACTACAACCAGGATTCTCCACAATATCAGAAATTATCCCTCTTCAGTCTATCACCAAGCGCCAACTACCTACTTATAGACTAAGTAGCTAAGTAAGAATCAGGACTCAAGATAGAGTTAGCTGGTTACAGAGAAAATGGCATAGGCACCAAGTTAAGAAATAATTCAAGCCATGTAGCTAGTTAAGCTTAGACGTGTAGAAACAGACACAGGAGAAAAAGGATGAATGTAAGGAACAGGGGAAGGGGATGTTATTAGAACCTGTGTAGTTAAGTTCTAGTCTCCTGTGAGCCCAACAGTACAAGGTGAATCAATTAGTAAACAGACAAAAATGAGAGACTTAGGAAAGAAGCTTCACTTGGACCTGATCCATGCCACTTGGGTTAGCAAAGATGGCAAACCCAAGCTTGCCATAGCTTTTATTCTGTACATCTCCGGAGGGCAGAGCAGATGCTGGCAGGAGTCCTTGAGGAATTATGTGGATGAAATACTTGAGTCCTTCTACTCTGGATCATTTCAGTGTGTGAGACTGCTGGAGTCTTGTTGTTCCCAGACGTGGAGATAAACCTCAGGTCTGGATATATCACAGTTGATCTGCCGTGAAGAGGACGGAGAAAGCACCCTGCTACCCTACTTTGTGGAACTCCTCCCAGCCAGGATCTTTTTCCTCTTCTTATTTTCCCAATGAACATTCCCCTTTAACCTCCTTCTATCCAGGATTTTACTGTTTGAGTTTGTGAGTTCCTGGGCTCAGTTTCTATGTGTTTCAGTATTAAGAGTTAGTGGTTATAACCTTAAGGTGTCTTGAACAATTAAATCTGTGTTTTCAGACTCTTTTTTGCAGAGATACTACATAAATTTCTATAAATATTTACATTATTTTAAATTTTTTAAATAAAATTAAACTTTAAAAATAAAAAGAAAAATGTTCACCCAAAAGTATTTTATCAAATTTCACCACTTTTATTTATTAAGTAAAGGTAGTTTTGAGACTGATTTTTTGAAATAAATATTTACTAATAAATATATGTGCTGATTGGTGTGTTTTTACAAATTTGAATTTATGTAAGTTCTCTTTTTTTAAACAATGAATCAGACACTTTGTCTTTCTCAATGAGTGAATTCCATGGATATTTTGCTGACTTGAAACAAATTTAAATTTCAACTTCTCATGTCTCCTAAAGAGTATTACTGTTACTAGTTCTGTAATCAGAGTTTTTAATGCATTTTGTTCTCTGCTGCAAGATCAGGTATCATTTTGCTGGAAGATTTTCAAGAAATAATAGTTCATGCATCTGTTCATCAAAGATGTAAAATAATAAATCATAGCTTCTGATCAGCATTAATTGATAATAAAATCAGCTAAAATACATTATATATTATATAAATATATAAACAATAATTAGGGAGTATTGGATAGACATTTTTGAAGTTTTTTAAAGACACTGAGAACACTAGAACTATGTACTAGACCTGTAGATTCTAAGAACTAACTTGAATAATAGAATCGTTAAAATTTCCTGTTATTATGTTCATTGTCAAGAAGGAAAGATTTTGTCTTAACTTTTAATTTTAACATCAAACATATACTTATACAGTTGCATTTAGTGTCACATCAAACATTTCCCCCTGCTCTTCAGATAACTAGTGTAGCTTCTGGCTCTGTAGACTCTTCAAATTCTTGTTCAAGTCTCATTTTCCCTAGAATCCTTTGGTCATAGCTTATAAAATTAGTTCCTAGGACCCTTAACCCAATTGCTTTTATTGTAGCTTTCTCTCTGTAAAACAAAGAGACTGAGAATCAGACCTTCAATTAGCATGAAACAATGGATATGTCATTTTATTAATGATAAAATTCTTTACTTTTTTCCTGATAAAAGATAGTTTGACAATTGCATATGAGATATGTGCACCATTGCTGACGCCCCCCCCCCCCGATTTTCTGCCTAGAAGCACAACCAGATTGTTTAAAGATATTGTAAGTTTCCTGTTACTGGAAATGTTCACACATAAACAAGTGAACTTTTGGTTAAGATGTTGAAGAAAGGAGTCATTTGCTTTTTGTGAGTGTTATGAAGTGGTGAATGTAAGGTTCTCTAACCCTGAAGGTACATGAGAGTGAAGGGAAATCAGTTTTCACCTTTTACAGCTGTCTGAATCCTTTTGGCTTCAGGGTTACTCTTTAGGAGTGAGGGGATGGGTGCTTTTGGCTTCCATTTCTGAGGTGGTGGCAACTCTCTTAGTGAGAAGATCAACGTGCGCAGTAGTCCAAGTGTCCCAGGTTTCAATATGACTCAACTTCGAAGGCTGGTGACCCAGACCAGCAAAGGAGGGATGATGCATGAAGACACAGACGAGACTATTATCTCCAAGATCCTGCTAACTAAATGCACTGCGGTATCTGAGAGGAGAGAGCATTTCTCTACCTTATTAGTGTGTAAAAATAAAGATTTTTCTCATTGATACATCCTTACTTTCAGAGAAATGAAGATAATAGTCTTCAGAAGTAGAACTTTCAATGGAAAATGGTAATAAATTAGCTGGCGGGTAGCTGTTAGGGTGGAGAGGACCTGCAGAGATTGGACAGTGACGAGGAAGAGGAAGAGGTAGAGGAAGAGTTTGATCTCTGAAAACAGGCTAAATCCTTGGTGTATAATGCATAATATCAGTGTTTTGTTTGTTCATTTCTCTCTTTAATTTCATGGATGAGCGAACTATCAAAAAGGCTTTCTTGGAACAGTTGAATGCTAGCTACTTCCTCTATTCACTGACCAACAGTGTATTCGATGAAGCCGAGTTTCAGAACCACCCTAGGTTCTGAGGGGCTGATCTGCAGAGACAAAGATGCTCACAAGGCTCAGAGCAGTTCTTCTGTCTTCACACTGCTCGGGCTCATTGCCATCTCAGTCCTTCCCCCTTTCATTAGCTAAAAGGGGGAAAGGAGAATCATTTTACTAAGAAAGATGGAAAGACAGAGAAAGATGGTGCGATGCCAAATAGGCAAATACACTCCCATGCTTAAACAAATACATTCAGATGGTTGTTTTGGTAACAGAAATCAAGTCCCTGCAGAAGCCTCCCAGAGCCTGAATTTTCACGATAATCTGTTTTCTTTTTCCAAGCACTCTTTTTTTTCCCCCTTCTTCTTAGTGAATCATCTCAGGATATACTGATTAAATCTATAATTGCTTCAAAGCAATTGTTTCTGAATTTTGGAGACAGAGACTGAGACCAGAGGCCCAGAATCAGGGAGTGAGGGTTTATCCAAACAGGGCTGCTTTTCTGTAGAAGAAAAGAGATGGGGATAAGGTTGATCTGAGCGATGGGGATGAGGTTGTCCCAGTGCTGTTATACTTTATCCTTTACTAAGGATGAAAACACATCTAGGTAAAGGTCTTTTACCTTCTTTATCCATATAACATAAGAGATAAGTGGTAGGAAAGAGTAGGAAACACAGTGAGATGGCTTCTATACAGAGGAACCGTAAGTTACAAATGGCCTGACATACAAACAACTTAGGTTAATGGGATTAATGGAAGATTCATGTGCCTCTTGTTTTCTGTAGCAGGTCCTCAAGTAAACATCAAGATTTCAGTTATATTGAATTACAACCAACTTGGGTTACACCCGGCCTTCAGGAGCCAATCACATAAGTCAAGGGTCTACTGTATTTTGATTGCCAAAGAGTATCATGAAAAATTGAAGTTGAAGGCGAGCCATTAATCAGTGTTTTTTTTAAACATAATATCTGCTACATACTTTAGAGGATTCCAAGTGAGAGGCTTAGGGCACGACCTTGTGAACTTGGAGATGAATTGATTAGTGTTTAAATTCTTAAAAATGGTGAAAGATCATATTGACCTTCATTATCAGTGTTAATACTGTTTTTCAGATTTTACTGGACTTCTGTGTCCCATTTAGTTACAGAAGTTTGTGCATTCATTACTTATATTAGCTCCTCTTTTCTGAAGAAAAATAGGTTCCAAGGGATCTAAAAAATAGGACATGTCTTAAAGTATGGGCCATTCTCCAAATTACACCGCATTGTATATTTCTGTGAATTACCATCATTTGTTTAAAAGTGATTTTCTCTCCTCCATGACAACAGAGAAGGCTAAAAACAACTATGATTAAAAATGTCTACCATGGAATTGATACAGTGGCATGTGGCATTACAAACATCTTTGATTTGAATTCAAAGCCCACTATTATTTCTATGAATGCAGAAATCATTCCAAACAACAGAATAATGTATAATTTCAGTAGACTAAGGTTTAAAGAATACCGACTTCAAAGGCTAAATTTTCTGTATTAAGTCCTGAAGATTTGTTAATATTGAATTTTCCTTGAATGCTGCCTTTTTTAAAAATCATAGTTCTAAAGTAACAGTTTGTGCATTTCTGTATTTCAAGAAAAATAATAAACATAGTTATATTTCCAGATAAAATGTGTCCTTATCAAGGCCAGGACTAAACAGGAAAGATCGTCTCGTGCATGGCTGATGTGTTCTCAGGAAAACAGCTGCAGGAAAGATAAAGGAGGAGCTAAAATAAGTGAGAACTGATAAACAACTTATTGCTTGTATAAAATTGGATCTGAAATATTCTGGGCATGGATTATTCCAAATCATTCATTTAACAGATATGCATTAATTGACCAAGAAGATGGAACTTATCAAGGTCATATACTCTTAATAATCAGCAAGACTGAATTTAGGTCTTAATATCTCATGTCTCCTTCCTTTGGTCCAGTCCATCTAGAATTTAAACACATATTGTTTTTCCTAAGAGCTTGAAACTATATGTATTTAAAGGTACAAGAAAGACATGATCTCTTCTCCTGAATAACTTAATAATCAAGGTGCTAAGTGGATACTACTTCTCTGCATAGGAAAGCAAGCTAGAGATTTCAGAGACGCTGAAGCTCACAAATAATACAACATTATGGTCTTCACTTAAACAGCTCAGAATACTGATTTTCTTATTTCTAATAAAAGTGAATTGACAGCAAGGTCACTTGAATAATGACATATGCAGAATAATAAATCCTTCCTTAGTTGAATGGAATTGTCTCAGAGAAATGTTTTCTTATCACTCATTTTATATCTTAATCATAGTGATAATTCTGTATTTGAAGTCTTATAACATACAATGTATTTTCAAGCAGCATGAATTCATTGGATTCTCATTGTGCTCCTGGCGGATACATATGTATGGCCAACACTATCAGGCAAATTTTGATGAAAAAGAAATATGTCAAAATGATCTCAGTGATAATAACAAAGTAGTAGGAAACCTGCACTGCTGGACCTGTTCTCTCTGTACTTTCTAAGTTCCTTGGTAAAATAAGTGTTGTTCAGATCAAGAAAGTAATAATAAAGAGTGTGTACGTTAATAGATGTAGAGATGGAATTGTGAGTTTAATGGCGGAAATACATGGCAATTGATTTTAGTGGTTTCTCTTCGATCTGAGAAATAAATAGCAGTATTATGAACTGAAACTGAAGCTAGGTAAAGTTTGGGAAGCTTAAGGAGAGCCAGGCGCCTAAAATCCTAGCACCAGGGAAGCTTAAGCCAGGAGAATTGTCACAGGTTCAAGGCCAGCCTGGGCCACAGAGTGAGTTCAAGGCCTGTCTGAACTCAATAGCAACACTGTATCTCTAAAAACAAAAGGAAAAACAAAAAACAAAAAACAAAAAGGAGGTTGAAGGAGAGAGATGTGGGAAGGAGCGGAAGAGTACACTGATGAGGGGATGTGTAGTGGCACTACTTGCTTGGTACTAGTGATCTGCTTAGAGTCATGCTCGGCAACCGCCTTGTGATCTCTCCAGCCACCTCCAGCTGTTTCAGTGTAGTTAGGAACTCCTAGGACGGCGGAATTCAGCCAAGGAGAACATTTTGCCAAGGGAACTAAAAGGAGAGTGATAGGTGGAAAGACACTGAAAAATAATACAGCATGAGTCTAAACTCTGATTATAAGTAATGTAATTGATTTTAAGTGATTATAAATAGTATAGGGTGATAGACTATAAACTCAAGCTGTGTGAATAAAGAAATGAGAATATGAACAGTCAGAAGTCCCAGTGAGCGAGGAAATTTTAACACTAAGCATAAAATAAGCATCTATATCAGTTCCATGGAGATGGAACTGAACAATAAGTAAGTAAATGGAGGAAAGAAGAGACACTGAAGTGAACATATGTCATGGAGAAACTTCCCGCTCCATTGCAGGTGGCTCCCGTGACGTCCTTCCTGTGACGGTTAATCTTAATTGCCCACTTAACTCGATGAGAAACACAGGAAATTATTTCACACTTTGGGTGTGTCTCTTTGCGTTTTCAGAGACAACCGGACCATGAGAGCTCTCATTTTATTGGTGAATTAATTAGATGAGACCATAATTTCATAGCATTATTGAGAAATGACGGAAATAGGAAAAGGGGACTGGTGGGAAGGAGGCGATCATGGGGTGTGGCCTTGAGGACCGTAACCGGTCCCAGCCCCTTTCTCTCTGTCTCTTCCCCAGTTCTCTGCCTCCTGGCTTCCGTGGCGTAAGCATGTCCTTCACCGCACCTCAGGCTCACAGTAATGGGACCAGCCTACCACAGACTTATCCCTCCATAACCGGGAGCCAAAACAGGCTTTCTTCCTTGCTTGAGTTGTATATGCCGAGTATTTTGTCCCAGCAATGAAAGGTGACTGATATACTTCCAAAGAATACATATGAGAAAAGAGAGAAATAAAAATAGTAACATACAGTACAGAAAGCTGACAGATACGACTGCAGACAAGTAGTCAATTAATATCAAGATTAATATCAAGATTAAAGTCAAGATTAATATCACAGGGGCCGGGGAGTTAGCTCAGTGGTTCCGGCGCCTGTCTTGCAAGCGCAAGGACCCGGGTTCGATTCCCCGGTAACCACATAACTATACTGGGTGTGGAGACCCACACCCAGCAGCAACCAGTACCACATACCACAGTGCCGGGCGTGATGGCTCACGCCTGTCATCCCAGCACTTGGGAGGCAGAGGCAGGAGGATTGCTGTGATGTGAGTTTGAGGCTGAGCTCAGGGCCAGCCTGAACCATAAAGTGAGACGCTGTCTCAAAAAAACCTTAAAAAAAAAAAAGATTAATATCACAAGTGATGAGATGTGCTGAGAATGACACTTCATCCTCTGTGAGTGCCCTCTCAAAAGTACTCAACCCAAGTTCCTGGAAAACATCAGACAACCCCAGACCAGGGATATTCTACCAAATCCTTGACCCATGGTGCTAAAATCTACCAAGCCAAGCTCATTACAATCAAAATTCTCAGCACCTGTCCCAGACCAGAAGCACCTCAAGAGATACGATGATTAAATGTAACCTGCTATCTTGGACAGATTCTTAAAGCACACACACAAAAAACCACCATTGAAATCCGAATAAATTGTCATTTAGTTAATAATATATGTCATGTTGGCTAATTGTGAAAAATGTACCATGACAACATAAAATAGTAAGAATAGGAGAAACTGGGTACATACTCTATGGCTCTTTAATCTTGATATTATGACTCTATCTCAACTCTGTACTATCTTGGAAATTTTTCCCTTAGTTTCAAGTTATTCCCCATTTTTAAAAAGTTTGTGAAAAGGCAAGCATATGGCACTTTCCAAGAGTTCACATATTTGCCTGAAACTTGGCCTTGTCTTTCCAGCAGGATTGCTGTAGTCACTGTGAAGTTATCTCTTCAGGTCGTTGCTATTTCAGCTTTCATTCATTGTGCCTTCCCTTAAAGTTGCTGCGATACCAATATGACACTTGTAACAAGTGGCCGGTTATCTTCTGCCTGAACACAATGTAAAATAATTAGAGAAATTTAATAATCTTTTCAATTTCAAAAGCTTCCAGCTGTTGACACGATTGTAATGAAATGGTTGAAATCCTGATTGCTCCTAGTCTTAAACTTATGTTTCGCCTAGGACTACAGAGATTGTCAATAAGATGAGAATATGTTTAATGATACAGTTTGTGACTTCTAGTATTGTCAGCAGGCATAAATAAATTAATTTAGGTATCTAAGCTCAGTGTCTGTCCTGGGTCTCCTGTGTGACAAGCATTGTGCTACCCACTTTGATAGAACAGGGAAGCAAGACATCTGCCTTTCTGGTCTATTATTTTAGCTTTCTTTTTTAAGAAGCTATGTTGGCACCCACTTGAAAAAGGAATAACTCATGTTGAAGACCAACTGTCTTGTCAAACTGGTTTAAAGTCCCAGGCACTGGCAGTCTGCCCAGATTCCCAGGTCTGTCTCCTTGGGATGGAATAACAGTTCCCAAAGTCCCTTGCAGGACCCGTGCAGATCACAGGATGCAGTAGGAGAGTTTTTAAAACTGCACTCTGCCATTTCCTGTTCTCACTGTTGAGGAACCTCTCACCCTACTACATGACCTGCAGAGATGTTTGAAATTTTCAGTGGAACCTTTTTAAGAGCTACATAAGCTCAGTGTTTCTTTCCAGAAGAGGTAACCCTCATCACATACTAGCAGTCACACTCTACCATAATGTGATGCCATGGCCATCTTTTCCCTTGAGCTCCTTCTACCCTAAGCATCTTTCAAGAGAGTCCATTGAATTCCCTGGTCCTTGGGACTATCAGCATCCTTTCATGCTGCAATTGTCAAAACACATGGGACTTTTAATAGATAATGATTTTAAAACATAAGAATACTTGATGACTATGTTTAGAATGTTCCTTTCATGATTTTCTTTCCCTTTCCCAAGCCAGTCTCCTTGAAATTTTAAAAACCTTTGATCACATGAAACTAAGATATAACATTCATAATTCAGCATCAATCAAAAGAAGTTACAAGGATTCCTTGGCTTTTTAGTTCCACGTAGTATTCAATACCTGTGTAATTATTTCACTAAGAATGGACAGATTTCAATGAACAATAATGAACACAGTGTGGTTATGGAGTCCAACCAGGAGTGGGAAACATGATATTAATTTATTTTAAGTTATATTCTATAGACTAATTACTGCCCATTTCTAAGCCACAGAAAAGTGTGAATTCAATCAAAAGCATCTATCAAAATAGTATTTCCTATATTCATTCTGAGTTCTGTTAGGTAATGAGTGAGCAAGACAGGAGCTATATAACACAATGTATTTCTCCTACAGGTTATGGATCAATTTTTCTTATTTGTAAGCAAAGCAAGGCTCTCTGCTTATTTTCCCCAGTGTTTTAATAACTCACTCTGCTTTTCATAACAAGAAGAACAACTGATACTGAAATTGAAGGGAAATTAGCACCAATTAAGACAATTGTGCAAGCTGTGAAGGACTCTGTTTATACTTAGACTGCTGCCCTGATGATTTGCTTAATAATGGAAAATCTAACAATCTGATGTATCAATCATGTCTTACAATTTTCTCCAAAGTCTTAATTTTTATTTGATGGTGCTATTTTTATGTTGGCTCAGGAACTGGAACATACTTGAGTGAATTATTTGAAATGCATGCTTCAGTGTTCATTGTACCATCATATTTTCCCTATTTGCATTCGCACTTCCATCTGTCTTTTTTTTTTTTTTTGAGAGAGAGAGTTCTGCATGTGCTAAAATAGATCTTTTCTTGAGGTGCTAATTATGTACAAGAGAAATCCCAACTGTGAATGGATTGTCATCATTAAGGGCTTCATAGTTTTGCTCTTTCAGTGCTTTCTTATAAGTGGTAGTAAAGTGTTAAGAGCCAGGCAAACACAATAAAGTCAGTGGCACAGCCTACACCTCAGACAGCATGTTGATGCATTTGTAGGCAACTTACAGATATCTGAGCAGAAAAGAACCCTAATGCCAAAGAGATGAAATATTCATCTTATGTAGTAGTACAGTACAGACCACATTTCATGGCGTGCATCCAGATATTTGAGGGAACCCATGAGAAGACAAAGGTATTTCTCTGGTTAGCAAAAATCTCGTACATATAAAATCTTTCAGAAGTTTCCAAATAAAGAAAGAAATCAATTTTGTGAAATCTAACAAAGGAATTTCATACCACACTTGAAGTAGAAAACATTGAGAAGTTTTCTAAAAGAGGAAATGGCTCACTGACCAAAGCAAAGAAAAAGGGCATGCAGGAGTCCAGAGTGACTTGGGAAATGGCTTGGAAGCTGATACAGGTCATTATTTAAAACAGCATGAGAAAGGTGCTGTAACCAACTGAAGAACAAATGCCTTCAATTTCTTGGTTGCAAAACTGTGACACTGAATATGAAGACAGATCGTGGTAAATTCAATCTTAGATTGAACAAAAATCTCACAGATGGATGAAGTTAGCAGGGAATACACTGCATTCTGCTGCTCAGGCTCCTGGTAGTTACCTATGTCTTTGGTTGCAGAAATGTACTCACATTGAAGTGCGTGCATGCACACACACACACACACACACACACACACACCACACACACACACACACACACACACACTCCTCTTCCCCACACAAATGCAGATACTCAGTGATAAGTCTGGAGGACTATTTGTGCTCCTTTTATGAGACTGCAAAAGCACAAAGGGAAGTCTTGTGTACAGTGAGTTTAGGGACTTTATGGAAGCTGCCCTCTCGCTGAGCTCACAGCAGCACAGGGGGGAGGATGTATGAGAACACGGAGTGGGTTGGTAAACACAGGTCCAGTCTGCTAATGATTCTAGTCAATACTGCCCCCCGCCAGCAAGTTGTTTGAAATAAGATTAAAGCTGCACTGCGGGCCTTTGCTCCATTCCTCATACCTCTAGATTTTCTCTATCAATTCTCCACCAGAAAAGCCCTGGGGTCAACACCCCCTAAAGCTTGCCCAGGGGGAGAGGAAGCCAGAGTGAGGATTCCCCTCAGCAATGTTCATGTTGGAGAAAGGAAGAGGAGGAGCTGGAGAAATTCAATCAATTCTCACCTTCCTTTTGCATAAGCAACCTCTCCACCAGTATGTTCTCAGAGCAAAATAACTACATCCTGGATATTCTTCAGAATGAACAGTGTAGACTTTTCCGTTCATTATGTTTAATATGGCCAAATTAATAATTCAACTTCAAGTATTATCACAGATGGGAAAGACATAGTGCTTGATAGACTTTGGGGGATGATTTTCTGGAAAAAGTTAAAAATACTAAATATGTTTGAAGGAAACAAGCCAACCCAGAAGCTAGAAACAATATTCAGGCTTGTAATGTTTCTTGAATGGCAGATCACTTATTTCCATCAGAAATCTATCCATACACACAAAGATGTCACATTCTTCCCATGGTAGATCTTTAACAGTAGATTTCCAGTCACTCTCACTACAAATAAAAGTACAAAGGTGATAGTGAGCAGATGGACTTATTCATGTGATGATAATAGCTCATGAAAATCGCTTTTGCTGTTGAAAAGATAATCAAATGTGATTATTACACATTCATGTACTCTGCCAAGTTCTAAGTAAACTTTCCTGATTGAAAAATTTGTGCCATGAATTTTAAACTGTTATAAGTGAAGGTAACTTAGTGGGAATTTTCTTGAAGAGAAATAATAATATTTAAAGAAAAATTTAAAACTACATATTTAAAGTCTTTAATTCAAGTCTTAGCAACCAAGGATAATCACAGAATAATAACCTATAAGTAAAACCATTTTCTTCTCAGAGATTTGTTTTTTTAAATATTGAACTCAATATAAATTTTGCTCCCATGTTTATATTTGAATGAAAACTATGTGCAGTGTCCTATAGAAATAAGGGTAGTTCACATTCCCTTAGACATAGCTAAAACTAGGTAAGAAACAGGATTTGTCAAGCAGAGAACACAAAGCTATGTTTAAACCAAGGCTTTCTGGTTACTTACTGTAATGAAACATGTAATTCCTGGGCTTCAAATGAGGGTTCAGATTATACCGAGTAAAGTCACTGTGATGTAGCAGAAATCTAATGCCCAACCTGTTGGATGTCAGATGTGCTGAGTTTGTATCCCTTGAAATCTAAGAATGAATTCCAAGGGACAGTGGAGGTTAAAAGTAAGAGTGGTTTTGGCTTGGGGATTTAGCTCAGTGGTACTGATGTCTGCCTGGCAAGTACAAGGTCCTGAGTTCAATCCCCAGTATCATATACCACAATGCCAAGCATGGTGACTCACACCCACCAGCAGTCAGTATCACATACCACAATGCTGGATGTAGTGTCTCACGCCTAAAATCCCCACACATGGGAGGCAGAGGCAAAAGGACTGCTGTAAATTTGAGGCTACTTTGGGATATATAGTGAGCTCAGGGCCAGCCTGAACTACAAAGTGAGAGCCTATCTCAA
Organism: Petromus typicus; assembly: GCA_004026965.1. Lineage (NCBI taxonomy): Eukaryota > Metazoa > Chordata > Mammalia > Rodentia > Petromuridae > Petromus > Petromus typicus. The sequence continues at coordinate 38,914 of PVIR01003739.1, read as the reverse complement.
AAAAAGTAAGATTGGTTTATTGGAAGATAGCTTCTGAGAGACAGGAGAGGTCCCAAGTGGGTGGCTATGGAGGTTCTTTGTCAGAGGTGATTTATACAGGAAAGTCACTATGTGAGAATAATGTGGGTCAGACTATAATCAACCTGTAAGATCACAAGTGCAGCTGCTTAGCATACTGATCCCATAGGTAAGCGGGTCACATAAGAAGGGCACATGGAAAGAACAGGCATTTTGAGAAGGGTTGGTTACAGATGCTCTGGGCTCCACCTGGGTGGCTGAGGCCTGATAGTGTAATTCCAAGGCAGTGCTTTTGTGTCTTTATTGTGTGGCTTGGTCTTGATGTGCCTCCCGCCACAATTCTGAGGTCTTTGTTTCCACTGACTGAAGAGCCAAGTCCCTCCTTAACTGTATCTAATATCTGTCTAACTTTAGCTGGCTATTAATAGTTAGACTTTGGGAGAAGAAATGCACAGAAAAGAGGCGAGTGGTGGCAAGTTCAGAACAAAATGGTAAGAGGAATGTGGAGGGCTTCGGGATTCACCAGATGGGATCTATGCACATCAGCATCCTCAGATGGAATCCTCATATCTGAGGGAGGACGCGGGTCCACATGTGTTGGCCTGTGTCCTTCAAAGGCCCGAGTCCTGCTTTTTTGTTAGATGTAGCTTCTAGGCCACTGGTTATTGTTTTAGAAAAGACAACTGCCATTGTTTATTTAGTAAGGTGCAGAATTTACAAACTATTATGGTAAACACAGAGGAAAAGACAAGAAGTACATTTGTTACAAATAAAACATAAAATCACAAGTGATAGACATTTGCTATGGTAAATTTTACTAACCAAGGATGATTGAAAATTAAAAGTTAAAGAAAATTGTGAAGGGTGATTTAAATGCATACTCATTTAGTAATAGTTTTCAAAATGTCTAGCATTTGGTTCTGACAATCTACCTAATAGTTTACAGAATGCAATTTAAGGTTTTTTGGTACATTTTTTCTTTGATATGTTGTATCAAGTTTGGAGGAAATGTACTTCTCCCATAGGAAGAGTATGAGTTGACATTTAGAATTAGAGTTATATGATGATTGGTAAATAGGAATAGGGTTTATGGTTGAATTAGTACTATCATACCATACTATAGTATCAACATTATTATATCAATACAAAATTCCTGATTTTGATGCAATGCATATTCTGTTTCCATGTTCTTAGTGGGGAAAATCGAATGAAGAGTAGATTAATACCCCTGTACTTTTTGTCAATTTTTTGTGATCTTAAACTATTTTGAAATAAAAAGTATTTTAAAATTTAATTTGGAAGCTATATGTGAAGGATACCTATACTTTGTTGTTATTGTAGACTTAGAATATTCCATTTATGCTAGGGTCAAAAAATAAATTAGTATGTTTTTAACATGCAGTGAGGATAAAGTTATGCTGTGTTAGGAATCGTTAGAATATATTGATTGTCATGATATGATTACATTATTCACATTAGGGACTAAACCACTGAGTAGAAAAATAATTGTGATTGTATTTATGTAACTTGATAAATCAAAATTGAGCTAATGAATGAATTGATAGTTTCCAGCTGGAGCTATTTCTGTTTTATAAAATGTAATACATTCATCCTAGGTTTTTATGTAGCACATAATAAAATTTGTACCACCACAGTTCCTTTCATACAAAGACTTTCTTCCTCAAAATATACACTAAATTTAAGCAAAAGGGAGTGAGCAAAAGAGAACTAAGTGATTTATACATGTAGAGCATTTATTGTGTCTAAAGCACTACGCTGGCCACTGTCCCTGCCTTACTAAATCTTCCCCATGACTCCGCAAGTCAAGAACCATTATTCCCACTGGGAAGATGTGGAAATGACCTTTGGGATGAAGTGTGTGAGTCCACAGTGAACCTCAGGTCTAGCTCTGCAGCTCCACTCAGCCCCTTGACGCCCGCAGATTCTAATGGGCCACTAGCTTGATGATTACACTTGTCTAGAAAGATAATACATCTTCGCTCTCTTCTTACACTGGAAAAGTGTTCTGTATTGATCATCACATCCTTCTCATCTTTCTGCACTCATTGAGCAATGCTTCCTCAGATATGAACTAAACTTTAAATACACGCAGCGGTTGTAATTTTCTCTTGTGCTCCATAATGTGATACAGTAAGCTAGTATTTTTCCCAAACGACTCCTACCACCTTCACAGAGAGTTTATTTGCAATGTATCAATGGGCCATAGACTCTGTGGTGGAGAAGCTAAGATGCCAAAACAATGTGGACAAGCAGCTTGTAGGATTCATCTAACTAAAGTGTCACCTGCCACCACTGTTTGGTACCTGCTTTTCTCTGAGATGGAAATCCGAATCTCCACTGTTGCTTCTTCTAAAACATCAGCCCATTCCACACTAGCCACGACATCAGGCTCCCCAAACAGAACCAGGGCTGGTTGTGTGTCCTAGAATCGAAGTCGGATGGCTATGTCTTAAATAAACAGGCCACGTGCATTTGCACTACCTTTCATTAGCTTCATAATACTGTGAAATCTTCATTCTATCCACTGATAAAATATCCCTTTATCAGATGACTATGCAACAAAGAGGGAGAAATGCCTAGTAATTTCAGAGATGAGAGAACACTGGCTCTGAATTGATGTCAATCCCAGAGGACATAAAATGTCTTCTTATTGCATCAGTCAGAGTACAGTCTCATGGAAGTCAAAAAATAAATGGGCCTTCAGTCACTTAGTGTACTCTGGAGTTATTTCCTAGGTCCCTGAGCTCATTGTCATGATCGATGATTCAATCCACGCTGAATTACATTCTTGCCAGTGGCAGAGACCGACACAGAGTGTCTCCTATGGCATGACAGAGCGATCCCACTATTTTTCCTGCCATTATAGATGGGGGAGAAATTTGACTTCACTGGACACCAAAGATGCTGATTTGTCTTCCCTCTCCACAATATTCTGGCCCACAAAGACTTCCTGACTGCTTCACTGAATGTCATGGCACTTCACGGTAGTGCTAGCTCTGGTCACAGAACTATTTTATAATAGTAAAATAAATAAAGGTTCCTCCTAGTCTCACAGACTAGTGTCATGAATCACAAGTACAAGCATTACGTGCACTGTTAAGAGAAGTCGCACCATCATGTGCTAGAACTAGACACGATGTGTTTGAATTTTAAACTTTGGATTAAGTAATGAGCCATGAGGGGTATATGTGCTGCTCGAAAGATCCAGGAGACATCCAGAAGCAGGTCTCCAAAGTGTTTTCTAATTCCAAGCACAAAGGCTGGAGAGGAATTATTGGCTTCTGAAAGCCTCTCCTGTCTTAGAGGAGAAGAGCTCTTTCTGAGGGAGTGGAGGAAGGAAAGGGCATGATCATGTTAGATAAGGAGATTGATTTTAATCATCCATGAAAAGGAACGCTGTTGCTGCACAATGGGACCAGGAGAAGCGCAGGACTGAGAAGAACAGCGAGGTACTTCCTAGTATTTCCATACAATGATGAAAGAATGAAAAACTACATCCACGAAACACAAGTGCAAATACTAGTGAGTTAGATCCTTCTAGAATAAAGGTGTAAGTAATGAAATCTTGTCAATACTCAAACAAATTGATGACCAATTGAGGGACCAAGTAAGAGATGTTAGAATAAGAATGACTATCAAAATGGCTTCATGACTGGTTAGAGAAGTTAAGACCGTAGTGGTTACTAAATGCTTCTTCCTTGCTTTGTTGTATATGTGCCATGACTTGTATCTAGATGTGCCTCCTGAGCTACACGTGGTCCTCAATGTCCTGTAAAAGGTTCCCCACCTTTTCAGAGGTGGCAGGGTCTAGAGAGTGTGATGATGGGATTGATTCATGGTGTGGTGCTAGGATCAAGGGCACTAGGATTAAGGGTGTGAGTGCTACTGGCCCTGAGATCAGGCAGCCTGGATAAGATATGAGACAGAAAGAGCTGTGATTGTCCCTTGCTTGTTTTGCTATCTTTTGCCCACTATGAAATATTCCTCTCTGTGCTGCTCCTCTGCTTTGGAGCCAGCCAATTATGGACTGAAAGCTCTACAAACTATGAGCTAAATAAACCTTTTCTTCTTCAACTTTGGGTATCAGATATTTTGTCTCAGCAATGAGAACAGTAACGAAGACACTATGTATCATTATTATTATTATTATTGAGACAAGGTCTTGCTTTGTAGTTCAGGCTAGTCCTGAACTCAGCCTCGAACTCAGCAATCCTCCAGCCTCTGTCTCCTGAGTGCTAGGATTAGAGGTGTGAGCTACCACACTGGGCACTGTGGTATGTGGTTCCGATTGCTGGTGGGCGTGAGTCACCATGCTCAGCATTGTATGTGGATACTGGGATCTAACTGGGACCCTTGCAGTTACAAGCCAGACACCAGAACCACTGAGTTAAATCCCCAACCCAACTATGTATTATTAACAATTTCTCCTCCACGCTGTATATTTTATATAGGATGTATTAATACTATTGTTTTATAGTTGATTTATAAGATATCAAAGAAAATCACAATTGTTGAAAAAGAATGACCATTCTCCACAGATGGATACTAGGTGGTATATGAATCTGGTTCATATTGCTGCAGGGCTCTGCCTGAATTGCACAGTGAAAGGTGATCATGATATATTCATAAGGGAAGAGAGGAAATATTATTTTCCAGCATGTGCTGCCAGAATCCTTATGAGCATTAACAGACAGTATCGAGAGATTATCCAGCTTTCACAAAGTTAGACCACCGAGGCTTTATAAATGCCTGTAGAAGATATGCAACTCATGCTTCACAAATATGTTTGCTCCCCAGTGTGTAGCAAGCAGCACAGACTTGGAGTTCACACAAGTTCCTTTTGCCCAGCTCCTGAGTGACAAGGAACCATTTTGCTGGACCTAAGCCACTTACCGCAGTGGGAGTGTAGAGCCCTCGGTCGGCACAGGAGCCAGGTGTCCCAGGAGCTGGGTGTTGGATAATAATTTTTTTTTTCTAAACCAAAACCTCAAAATTCAGGTTTAACTGCAGTACTAGCACTTGGTGATACAGGAGTGGGTTTTCAGGTGCGTTTTGGGTCTTCAGTCTCTGAAAGTTTGGCCATTACTCAATAGGTGGGTGTGACATGTACAGGGGCTTCGTCTTGCAATTGAGAATTATTTGGGACACCTCCAGCTGATCGGGTGACTGCTAAAAACCTGGACAAACTCAAGGCTGTGATTTTATCATCCCAATTAGGAAAAAAGTCTACCTTCTGTCTCAAAAGGAAGCTTTATCTTTCAAAGCTCTGTCATTAAACCACCTTAGAATGACAGTCTAGAACGAGAGTGTTACTGGATCTGCAGAAATGTCACTTGTGCTGAATTGTCCTGTAATGAGCTGATATAAAGGGGCTAAATCCTTTCTTCTAAAATTACTTATTTTTTCGTAAGCATACCCTGACACATAAATCCTGTCTGGGGGGACCCTAGTTAAAACAACAAAATAAAAAAGATATAAAAATAGAAACAAAATTATCATTTGTACATCACACTACTGTGTATCAACTAATTAGAATTATAATTACTCTATTACATAAATGTACTTTAACACTATCCCCAAACTCCCCTCCCAATATTAGAGTGACTAGAAATCCTCCAAAGAGACTCAAACAAATGGTGTGTAAAGATAAATAGTTCTGTGTAGTTCTAACATATGAACATGCTTAGCTAAAATATTTCTAATCAAAAGTAAGTTAATCATTCATAAAAGATGTATGAATTTATTTGTTAAACCAAATTGTGTGAAGAAAACTATTACTGGATGTGGTCAAAGAATTGCATGAGTGAAGAGAAATGCACAACTTTTAGGAGATATAATCTGATGACATATTTATATTCTTTCTAAATTAAAGGTTTACTATGTCGTTTATAAGAATTCCAATAAAACAGAAGCTCAGAGCAGTGACAAGTAAAACCACCGGCGTAAAGTACAAATCATTAAACATCCAGGAGGAGGCGAATTCCGGGTCCAGATGGGTTCCGAGGCACAAAATGAACTAGGCCTCGTGGTGCACAGTCTACATTTCCCTGAAATCTTTTTATTCTAACGTGTGAAATATTTAAATTTTCGATGCATTTCTATCACAATGTAGATGAATTGTCACGTAAGGGACTCCGAGGCAGAATGCTAAATGCTGTTTATTCTATATCGGTTTCCAAGCCTGAAATCTGTGTCCCTGCCATAAAAACTATGTCTCTGCCATAGTTTTTATTATTCAGCTCCCAGCCCCCTCCCTCATTTTGGTAACAGCCCCGTTCTTTCTAAGGGATCTTCTCTGAGTCTTTTGATGCGTTAACTCCTTTCAGAGCCAAGCGTTCCCTGGAAAGCTTGGGCAGAGTGAGGCTTGAGAGCTGAGGGACGTGTTAGTCAGTTTATATCACCGTGTCGCCTCCTTAGCTGTTGCGATTGGTGGGAAGTGATGCACGTGACCCCGTAAGGCAGACTGCACGGTAGCAGGTCGATTAGAACCAGGATCACCGAGAAGTAGACGCATTTTTTCCTTCACCTGCTGGTATCCACAATGGTGTGAGACAGGAGCTGATTCGAGCAGGATGGCACAGCCCAAGCCCTGGAGAGAACCATTCGTGTGCTGGGATGTAAGAAAGCTCTGCTTTAAAATACATTACTGGGATTTTCCAAGTTTGGAGTCCATAAATTGTTTTCCCCAGTAATTTGGTGTTCTGATATAGTCAGAAATAGCTCTGACTCAGCCAAGTATTTTGTTTTGTTTTGTTTTGTTTTGTTTAGGTTTTTTGAGACAGGGTCTCGCTTTGTGGTTCAGGCTGGCCCCGAGCTCAGCCTCAAACTCATCCAAGCCATCCTCCTGCCTCTGCCTCCCGAGTGCTGGGATGACAGGCGTGAGCCACCACGCCCGGCACTGTGGTATGTGGTACTGGTTGCTGCTGGGCGTGAGTCTCCACGCCCAGTATAGGTATGTGGCTACCGGGAATTGAACCCGGGTCCTTGCGCTTGCAAGACAGGTGCTGGAACCATTGAGCTAAATCCCGGGCCCTCAGCCAAGTATTTTGAGGTGGCCAGGGTAATACACTTATTCAAAAAGAGCAGAAGAATTTTATATATTAATTTACAAGCATAAATATGTAATAGACTATCATTCAGTGGCAATTTTACATTCTGCTCATACAATACAGGTTTTGTCTTGATGAGTCTTTTGAGAGACATTTGCTTTGCATGAAATTTTCTTTAATACTATTTAAAGAACCCTATTTGAATAAATTATGTATCATGTTATATTCAAGGTATATGTGTATTCATACTTTTTAATTTTGAACCTGAGTTATTGTATTTACAGAAGGAAAACACAAGTATATAAGAGCTGGTAAAATTTAGCTTGACTACTGGTGTATAGAAATATGCTACATGTAGATGTAAAAATATGCTCTTCCTAATTCTTTAACAGAATCACATCCTGTCAGTTCCCACATACCCAGCAGCTTCTGTCTGGATTGGGGGATATTTACATCCTTCTGGTCAACCACTAGAAAACCAGGTCACCTTATCTTCTAACCACATTTCTAACCATATTTCTTCTAGCTTATAGTACTTATTTATTGTGGAAAAATAAATTTTTGCTCATGAAGAGCTTATCTTCCAGGGTAAAAAGCAAATATTAACTATACAATATAATGTCAAATAGATAAATATTATAAAATACTGTGAAGACACATTATTTTAGACTTTTATCTAAAAATAAAGTGGTCAAGAAATGATGCTGAAAAACGAAAGGTAAGCAAAGATTTCAGTGATCTAGCGAGTGATCTTTAAAGTGTGGGTGGGGGGCCGGGGAGTTAGCTCAGTGGTTCCGGCACCTGTCTCGCAAGCGCAAGGACCCGGGTTCGATTCCCCGGTAACCACATAACAATACTGGGCGTGGAGACTCACCCCAGCAGCAACCAGCACCACATACCACAGCGCTGGGCGTGGTGGCTCACGCCTGTCATCCCAGCACTCGGGAGGCAGAGGCAGGAGGATTGCTGTGATGTGAGTTGGAGGCTGAGCTCAGGGCCAGCCTGAACCACAAAGCGAGACCCTGTCTCAAAAAACCTAAAAAAAAAATAAAAAAATAAAGTGTGGGTGGGGACAACTGCTGGCTGTTCCTGGAGTTGGAAGATGTCGGCCCCCCCCCCCCCCCCCCCCCCCGCAAGCAAGCGCTAATCGCTAATCGCTAATCGCTTGTTCTGTTGGAAGAATGGCGAAAGCCTCCGGCTGGAGCAGAGTGAGCTGAGGAACCGATCCTGACGAGGCAGCCGGAAGTCAGGCGTCTAGATCCTTACAGACGGGGGAAATCCTGACTTTGATCCGGAAGAGCCAATTTGAAGCATCCAGGCAGTGAGCAGGAACTGCTACGAGATTAAAGTGCAATGGCCGGCGATAAGGAGCAACTGCCTGGCTAGTTTCCAAATGCAGCACGCCGACTAGATCGTTTTCTAAATAATTAAATGTGATTTGGGGCAAGCCTTTGGATCAATCAGTATAAAAAGTATACCTGAACAGAGAAGCAGGTTAAATGCTACGAAAGAGATGCAGTCATCAAAATTCAGGTCAGATACGCAAGAAAAGGGGCATGATTTTTATGATAAGTAAAGGAAAACTGAAGTGAAAGAGAGAAAAGTGTCAGACTGACAGTGTTGAGGATAGGGAGATTAAGAGAGGCTGTGTATTTAAGTAATTTTGATAGCTGTCTCATCAAATCACAATGTGTAGATGTTATTCTCTGACTCAAACAAATAACCTCCAAAAAATGTGGAACAAAACCCAACAGAGTGTTATGAATACTGACGGGGGTATAACAGCTGTGGTCAGTACCTCGATGTGATTCCGGGTGTTTTTTAATTGTTTTTTAATTATTTATTTATTTATTTATTTATTTTTCTTTTCTTTTTTTTTTTTTTAATCTTTATTGGTTTTTTGAGACAGGATCTCGCTTTGCAGTTCAGGCTGGCCATGAGCTCAGCCTCCAACTCACATCACAGCAATCCTCCTGCCTCAGCCTCCCGAGTGCTGGGATGACAGGCGTGAGCCACCACGCCCGGCCCTGTGGTATGTGCTACTGGTTGCTGCTGGGCGTGAGTCTCCACACCCAGTATTGGATGTGGTTACCGGAGATCGAACCCAGGCCCTTGTGCTTGCAAGACAGGTGCCGGAACCACTGAGCTAAAGCCCCAGCCTGTGCTTCCGTTTTTAAAGAGGTGCTATCCTTCAGGACTGAATGGCGAAGTGTTTATAGCAAAATGTTATAATATCTGAAAGTTGCCTCAAAATATTCTAGGAAAGTATGGAATGGATTTGTGTAGGTAGGAAACCAGACTGACAGTTACACAGGTAATGGGTACGTGGAGGATGTTACTACATTGTTCTTTTTATATTTTCATATATTTGAAAATTATCATAATTAAATTCTGGACTACAAATAAACAATTTCTTTCTTTTCCTCTTTCTCCTCCTTCTCTTTCATCTCCTCTTTCTTTTTCTCTTTTTGTCAATGAAATACAAGGTAGGAGAGATTAAATAATTTACCCAAGATACACTTACTTCAGCTAGCATTTCCTGAGATGGAGATCGTTGATCAGCTATCACTGCAAGGCATAACCCATGTGTGTAAGCATGAGTGTTCTTGTGTATTTGCCACCTGCAAAAAAGATGGCTTTGTTGTATTCTCAAAGAGCGTTGAGTCTAGTACGAATGCAGATCTACAAAGTAAAAATAATCTATACCTGTTAGCTTAAAAATTTCATTAATGATCAATCTTACATATTGAGGTAATTTTATCTAACTACAAATGATAATGTCTAAGCCACTCTCTGCTTGCAATCCTGACCAAACTGCCACTGTCAAATTATTGAAATTTTCATCTCTGAGCATTTTTTTCCTCTGAGAATTTTTATCTGTTTTGATTTCTGGTTATAAAATACAAAACCAAACACTTCAAGTAATAAGTATAGAGAGAGATGCCAAACCATTTTCCTAAGATTGTTCACTAATTATAGTTCTGTGTACTTATTCAAAATTTTCTGTGATTCCCACATATAAATGCTTTTTAAAATACACAAATGGGAACATTATATACATTTTTCCTGTCACTTCATGTTTTCCCGTAATGGTAATTATTAGCATATAATTCTCTGCCAGCATGTAGGGATTGCCTCATTGTCTTTAACTGTTTTAATGCACAGTACAGACGTGGTGTAACTTAACTATTTCCATACCAAATGTCCATAGACGTTTGTTTCCAGCTTTGTATTGCCAAGAGAACCGTGGTGTGTTTCCTTATATGTGCAGCGTTATTGGCATATGAAAGTATTTCTGTTTGATCCATTCCCCAAAGAACAGAAATTACTGGAACAATGACTTTGTTTAAAATTCTATTTTGTGCTATTAACTTGACCTCCCAAAGCCTATGCAAAATACTTTCTTACCAGTGTGGATTTTAAAGCCCATTTCCCCACATTTATGGTAAAGAGTTATTATCAGCCCACTCAGTTAATTCAATTATATATATGAAAAGTAATCACTCAAGTGCTTTTCTTATTGCTAGTTAATTTGAATATTATTTATGGATTTATGGAAAATTTCTATTTCACACATTTCTCTTTCATTGTGTGTGTATTGAAAACATTTTAGTAGACATTATTCATGCAACAACTAAGTTTCTATGACACATTACAATCATGTATCTTAGTTATTTATGTTCAATTTTGATTTTGATATCCTTTTACAGACAGAAGTTTTAACTTTTATGAAATTTTTATATTTGACCTATAGTGTTCTCCTGCACATAAAAATATGGAAATATAGTTTTCTTCTAGTAGCATTATAGGCTTATTTTATATTCAGAAATATAAGTAATAAGTAATTTGCCATTTATTTTCAAATATGATGTAAATTAATTGTTTTAAACTTGATTGGTAATTCTATATCAACATTTATTAAATAAAAGTTCTTTTCCTTATTGATTTAAATAGTTAATTTTAATATAAACTGTTTCCATTAAGACAAATTTAAGAAATTAATTTATCTTGATGATATGGCTTGTTTTAGAAAAAGGTTATCAGAACCTTTGTGTATTTTCAAATGTATTATTGGTTCCTATTTTGTGTGTGTGACATTAACATGAGTTATATGAATAATTTTCATAAGGTTTGTTTGTTTGCACATGCACATTTATCCTACATTTCATGTATAAACAGTTTCTCAGGGCAACTATTGCATTAGAGAATTTTTCTTCTATAGAATCATTCCAAACAATAAGAATTATTGTCATTTAATAACACGTAAGGAATTAAAAGTATATGGGTAGTTTTAATCAATAATTGCTAACTATTTAAATTCTGCACGCCATTTATCAAGTACTCTACCCTTGCTTTGAGGAAATCTAATTGAGCCTCTAAATTGAGCTTCCAATTTCCAGGAGACATAGGGGATAAAAGAAGATGGCGATAAAACAGAAATGCAGGTAACAAAACAAAGTCTTTAAAAAATTCCATAGGTCAAATGCCACAAAATTTTATGACAAAACCCTTATAAAAATCACAAGAAAAAATGTAGAAGGAAAAATTAGAAGCCTTAAGGAGCTTATTAAACAACCAAAGTGCTCATTTTGCTTGCTGATTCTAAAAAATTAATGAAAATAGTATAATATACATTAATTCATTGGGTGCATAATAATATATGGAAGTTATTTTTTAAATGGTACAATGAAATTAAGGTCATTTGTTTTGTTTTTTTGTTTTGTTTTGCTTTGTTTGTTCAGATAGGGTCTCCCTATGTAGCCCAGGCTGGCCTTGAATTTGAAGCCAATCTCCTGCCTCAGCCTCCCAAGGGCTGGAATTACAGGTGTACACCTCCACACTCAGTTTAAGGTCATATTTTCAACTGCATTCTAGGGTGACTCCTTTGTTCATTGTATAGTTCAATAACGTAGCTCTCAACTAATCACATTATTGAGTCTTTTTTGTTGAATGTCTTATGTTTTAACCATTACTATTATGTTTTAGCAAAAATTTTTTTCCCTAAAAACCACAAATGTTTTATGGATGTAGCAACTTTAAAATTCCTTTCAAGACATTATTTCTATTCCACCATTTTTAGAGATATTCTTCTGTCCATTCTTTTGAGTTTTTCTTCTCACATATTGGGTTTTGTTGTCTCCCTCAGGGGGTTGATTTTCTCTGAAGTTTACAACTTTTCTTTATATCTTCATAGTTTTCAGTAACAATAGTGTCTACAGGAAGACATGAAATACAAAATAGGGCACAGATAGGTACATATCGCATCTTTTCTCTGGTATGAGAAAATGAAGATGTAAATGAGTCCTAGCATTGTATGTTATATATTGTGAAATAGAAAATGCTCAATGTAAAATAAGGTGAAAGGGGACAATGTTGAGATTGTAACAAAAAAGTAAGGAAACAAGTTTTATGTATATAGGGGGTGGTAGGGTGGGTAGGGCTATGGGAAAAAATGAGAATTAAGTTGTGTCTTATACTGGTACAAATCCCCATTATGGAGTGCAATCATGATGCGTATATTTAATGTACCAATAAAGATTAAAAAAAAAGACATGAAATACAGAAGAGAATTGTGAGCAAGACAAGAACTTAGCAGAAAGAATGATTAATGTGAGAAAAAGTCCTGAGGGCTAGTGTCAAAATGCGCATTATTTAGTATGGCAGCAACAAAATTGTTAAGGACTGTGATTGCTATGATGTGCTCCAGAGAATGGAAGAAAATTATCAGGAAAATGTTTGCATATCCTGTTAAGATATAATAAACTGTGTTTTATAACAAATGAAGAGTAATTTTATAACACTGGTGGTTTATAAAGATCACCCGGGTAGGCTGTTTCCAGGAGAACATAAACCAATTCCTTAGGAAAAAGAGTTGTTAAGCTGTAGACTTTGATATCTACCTCTGCAACCCCTAAGCTTTGGATTCTAGGACAAGCCATATTGTCACAACTTTCTATACTTCAATGTAGTAACAGTACTTACCTCATGAAATTATTGTCTCAATGAAGTATATATATAAATGCTCAAGAAATGATAACTATCATGATTATTATTCTGGTAAATCGTGGACATTTTGAGTGGTGTTTACCGTAGTATAATATTAAAAACTAATTAACATTTTAGTTTAGGTAGTGAGTTTAGTGCACACAAGTATTGCCTTTTCTTCCTCGCACTGAGCTTTTTGACACAGGATTGGTTTTGGCTCGTGACATCTAATGAGTGTCATGTGTATAGAATGCTGAATAAACAGGTCCTGTTTCACATGACATGGCTAAAATACAGAGGGGAAAGATCTGAAATAAACATTACTTCTGTTAAGCGACTGAGATTTGAAAGCTTATTACAGAACTACTTTTGATCGTACTCTAGTATTCAAATACATCCCCAGTGATAGATGGTAGACTGAGGAACCTAGGAAAAATTTTTTTTTCTTAAATCTTTATTAGTACATTATGAATACACATCATCATCTCATTGAACATTGAGGGTTTGGACCAGAATATAACACAACTTGATTCTCATTTTTTCCCCTTTCTCCCCACCCCGCAACCCCCACCCATATACATAATTTGTTTCCTTTTTTGCTTTATTATCACCACATTCATTTTCCCCTCGATATTTACCCCTACTACTCTCTTCCCTTTTAAATATTTTCTATTTCACAATATCAGCAATACATACTATAAATCATTTACAATTTCATTTTCTCATACCAGAGAAAAGATATATTTACACATCTGTGACCTGTTTATTTCTCTTATGAGGATGTCCTCAAGGTACATCCATTTAAGTATGAATGACTCAATCTTACCATTTTTAATGGCAGAGTAATACTCCATTCTATAAAAGAACCACATCTTCTCTATCCAGTCTCTAGTTGATGGACATTTGGGTTGTTTCTAAGTTTTAGCAATCACAAACTGAGTTGCTATAAACATGGGTGCACATATGTTGCTGTGAAATTAATCTTTTAATTATTTTGTATTTATACCTAGCAGAGCGATGGCTAGGTCAAATGGGACCTCCAATCCTAGCTTTTTGAGTAATCTCCACACTGATCTCCACAGAGGTTGTATGAGTCTACATTTTAAACCTAACAAAAACATTGTTTATGTTTAGATTATGGCAAAAATATTGTTGAGAGAGCTTGGGATTTGACTATGGATTAAAATAAGGGGAAATGTTTGGGCGGCAAGAGAGAAAAAATGGTAGAATGTTGGAAACATATTAAAAGAGCTGATTCCAAAGCCTTCCCAACCCTTAGTAAATGTCTCAGAGAGTATAGGATGACAACTAGTGACCTGGGAGAACAATTCAAGACAGTCACTCAGTAACTGAATAGAAGATAGATTGCATGATAATTATAATGTACAACATCACAGGAAACTGTTAAGATGCCTAAGAATACATTTCTAAAGTCTGATTGTATCTCAGCTTTATTAGACACTGGAGAAGACTTCAAGAAGTTAGCACTCAAGATGAAAAGGGAGAAGAAAGAATAAGATTCTACCAGATTAAAATATGCAATTCACATGAAGGAAATGGTTCAAGCCAAAGGAGAATAGAGATAGATATTGAACTTGCACCTAATCTCATAACTAAAACTTATAAATTGTTAGGCAGAGAATTATTAGATCTGAATCTTCAGTTTTAATTGCTTCCTTAAGATCTGTTTGTGAAGATAAATGTTAGGTTTTTCTTTGCTTTTGATTTGATTTGGTTTCACATTTATACTCCTACATTTGAATTTGTACTACAATACTTTAGAAATATTTCCGCAAATGGCAATTTCATAATTGGAGAAGTAAAACTTTTCTGTTGCTATGAAAGTTGATTTTTGTTATCAATTTATATTGCTAGATTTAAATTTATTGTATGTTTAGATTTTTTCCATAAATGGACAGGTTACTAATCTTTCTTGTTGGGTTTTCCTAATCCTTCTGGCAAATAATAGTTTTTAGACTTTCCTTAGATTCTGAGTCATAAAAGACCTTCACAATGTGTTAATTAGTGACTTCCAAAGGAAACAGAGAAGGAGGATGTGGAGGAGTGATTGATACTTACATCCTGTGGTAGTTGAGTTCAAATATACCATTGAAACCTAGAACAATGCAATGCTTTAAAGATCAGCTTCTCAGCTTCTTAAATGTTCTGTGTCTACTTATTCTTGAGAATTGTTGTTTACAGACTCTTGGGGAAAAGAGCTTTGTGTATTAAAGTAGGTGAGAAAGCAACATTGTGAGTGTATTATTTGTGATACTTTGTCATCTACAGCTACCATGGTGGCCCTTACACAGTATTTCCCTAGATCCTGTTTAGTATGTTACTATAGAAACACATGTTCACAGAAAACACCACTTTTGATATAAAAATCAGTTTACCTTGGTCTCCTCCCAACTGGAAAATCTCCTCTAGTCACAAGCATGTAGTTCTCCAGGACCTGCATGTATATTCTATATATCATAGAATATAGTCCAAAATATGTTTTGTGAAGACAAATTCTCCATAGAAAGCCTCAGTGTTAACATTTTTTACCTTTCAAACTAGTAATGATTTTAGTTATTTCCTACAACTATTTGGTGGGAAGTATGTGAAAGGGCGCAATAAATACAACTATTCAAATCACCATCTTGCAATCAAACTATGTCTGGAAATGAGGTATGTGCTTGATGTGACACAGGCATGATTATGCAGGGCTGGCTAATGCCAGACTCAAAGCAGGAGGTGAGGCATAGCATTTTGTCTGTAATGAGATGAGCATTTGAGTCGTTAAGATACCATTTCCAATGTTACTGGGACTGTGACATTAGCCTTTTGGGCCAACTGGCCAAGTATTACGTTTTCTGACCTGAATTTTAGATTAATAACAAGTGCCTGCAGAAGAAAGGAGAAAGGAGTCTACTCACTTTAACTTTTGAACTGCTCCTGTTTTTTAATCAGTTTTAATTTTCACTGAGCAAAATTATGTGTATAGGAAAATGTGGCAGGTGAAATAGTTTGTTACGGTTGTTACTGCAGAACTGACTCATTCTGGTGTGATTCTTCCTTGCTTCCTTCCTTCATTCATTGAATAACTCTGGGGGTCTGCTGTCTACCGAATATAGTCTAGTAGCTGGTAAGAGACAATAAAGTATGGTGCGGCCAGGTTCCTGGTCTCCCAAAATTAATCTAGAGCATCTAATTTGGGGTGGTTTATCTTTAATGTTTGCAACTACTTATAGAGTCTGACGGAGAAAATTTTGTTAGTTAAGAAGCTAGCATAGTCTAAACTGTTAATCTGGAAAAGGAACACATTCTTTCTACCAAACTCATATCGAAAAAAACAATTTTATTTTTTTTCTGTGCTTTCACTCTCAAGTTCCTCTTCCGCCCAGTTGTGAGAAATCTAATCTTGCACACTTGGGGTTAACTTAATCAACGTATGAAAAACTAAAATATATTTTTCATGTACTTCCTGTCCCTGTGTCCTGGTTTCTGCTTCGCCATCGGATTTGCAGAAATTTCCTTGAAGAGAGCAATTTTATAGTGAATCGGGACATGCTGAATGTTCGGTCATATTCACACAGCTTGAGGTAGGAATGCTCTCAGCACAGAAATGGATCTACTGGACTGGAAGCTGTGGCCATCAGCAGCTAGATGCTTTTTATCTGTTCTTTTGAGGTGATTCACCCAGCTGGTATTTAATACATGCATGGTGGTAAAGGGGCTGATTTGCATGAGGTGTCCCAGGTTTATTAGATAGCCCTACACTTAGAAGCAATTTTTTTCCCCCTGTCTTTTATAAAACAATAACAATGCCACTGGGATTCTTGTCACTTTTTTGTTTGATCCTATCCATGCAGAAGTACATTTTTTGAAGACTAAGAGATCCATGGAACTGCAAGTGAAGATTGCTGTCTGAAAATTTTAGACTTCAAATGTTGTTTAATGAAAGGCAAAACTCAGCATTATGGAATTGTCTTCATGACTTAGCTTGAACAGAAAAGTGAAATGACTTTGCTGCTGCACAATGGGGACCGAAAGAATATAGATCAGACCCCGGAGATCTCTGATCATGTTCACAAATGAAATAAAGCCAGTAAGTTGTGTAGAGGCAGCATTTGCAGGAATTAGCTTCTAAGAAATGAAGTTGTAACCCAAAACTTTAGGCAAGGCATTCAGGTGAGAATAGATATTGGCTGAAGGAAAATAGAATGAATAAATGGTATTACTAGTGAGATACAGGTGTCATAAATACCACCCATATTCTTATAACTGGAAATACATATGAAGTAGAAGTTGCTTATGTTTTTTTCTTGAGGCTTATGTGTATATACACAAGCCCTCTAATTTCATTTCTTTTATTCCTTTTGCCTCATTTGATACTACTTCTTAATTTGAAGATAATTGTATTAGAATAAGAAAAAGGATCACTATACCCTAGAGACCATGAACCTGGATATGGTACCTGATGTCTCTGTGGTAGAAACGAATCAGTATTTGATAGGCAAGGCACAGTTTTGTGCTGTACACAAATACACATAAAGGCATTTACTACACATCCAGTATATTCATGGATGTTGTAAATAGGAAGAGCAGCCCCACTGGGCATCGTTTTTTCTGCCACATCCTATGCTTCCTTTCCACCTTTGCATTATTCTTACTTCATGAGTTTTGGTGGAGACATAACCTGTTTCTCAGGATAATGCCAGTGGACCCTGGATATTTATTTTTCTAGCTTCCCTTGCATCTGGAGAATAGGAACCCACTATTGACTCAGCATTTCTAAAAGAGACCCAAGTGTTCTTTCTTGGCTAGGGCAGCAGAGTGAGCGGCATAGAGAGTGACAGCAGTGGTGAGGACAGGGGACAGACTGGTGAGAGTAGTAGCAAGGAAGGACGTTTGGGCTGCAGTGCTGCGTGTTGGTCAGTTTTCCAGGAACAGTACTGGAGGTGGTCCTGGGGGCGGTATTAAGTAGCCGTGTGAGTAGTAGTAACAGAGGCTACCATCTGCCGTTCACTGCATGAATTACACCAGTGCGGAGGTGTAAGGTGGGGGCATTATCGTCTAACGTCATTGTCTTTGAGACTAGTTTCTTCACCCCTAGAGATTTGCGGAGCTCCGTAATATTCAGTTATTAAATTAACCACACATAGCTTTGGTTTCTTGCAGCTGAACAGCATGAGTGATAAGACCTGTTGATCCAATACTGTTAGAGAAAGGTGTTGGTCAGAGCTCTTATTCGGTGCCAGGAGAAGGACTGTGGGGCCAGGGTCAAATATGTCAGTTCTTCTGACAACCAGGATTTCTTTATTCTTCTCTGATTACATTTTTCCTTTGACCCAAGCCCTGAAATGTCCATATGCAGATTAAATTACAAAGGATATGTCTCCAGTGACATTAAAATATGTATCATGTAGTGGTACTTTAATTTACTTCCCTAATTACTAGGTTAGCTTTTTTCTTTTTTGGTGGAAGTTTTCTGGTATGCTATTTTTTAGCATTTCCTCTTGGGGGTCCTCTCAATTTTTTAAAAATTCTGAATGGCTTACAAAATCCTATGTTTAGTCATTCTTTTGGCTCAGTGTGAAAGAGCAAAAAGTGAAACCATTTAAATAAAAATGAGAAAAGATCATTAATTAAATGCTGTGGTGCTAGGAAAATTAGAGATGGCTAAACTTAAGCACATTCTAAGAAACTTGAATTCCTATACATTTCCTTACAAGAAGGACCAGCGAATATTATCCAGGTTTAGAAAATGCAAAATTCTTCATGTTCCCTGAAATGAAATGAATTCATTTAAAATACAAAAAAATTATAGATATTATATTAACATTATAGATATCTATATTAACATTATAGATAACAAATAGGTATTATTAAATGTACAACATGCAAAGAATAGAAAAAGTCTATGTTTCTTTGTTTCTATTACAATTTACAGCAATTTAAAGAAGGTATGTCTACCATTGTATCAATTTTTGTGCTTGTTAATGTTTCATTTGTTTTAGAGAATTAACTAAAAGAAACCATGAGACTTTTAATTGTCTGTGTCTTATTTACAGTATTTCACTTACCATTATGGTCTCAAGGGGCATCTATTTTCCTATAGATGACTCAAATTTATCCTTCTGTATGGCTGATTAGCATAGTTTTTGAACCATTCATCTGTTGATGGATATCTAAGTCACTTCCAAAATTTATTTACTTACAAGATTGCATACTAAAAATGTGAGTATATCCATCACTGTAATATATCTTTTAACTCTTTTGAGAAGATACCCAGACAGGACATAGCTAGGTAGAATGGCATTTCTATTTTTAATTTTTGAGGAATCTCCATACTAATTTCCTTAGTGATCATACTAATTTGCATTCCTGCACCTAATTCAGAAGACCACTTTTTTCCCCTCAACTTTGCCAGCATTTGTTGGTTTTTTAAATTCTTGCCATTTTTTCTCGTGGAAGGCATCTCAGTGTTGTTTTAATTTTAATTTTTCTAATAGCCAAAAATGCTGAACATTTTTTCATATATGTACCTATTGACCATTCATAGTTCTTCTGAAAAGTGTCTGTTCATTTAAATTGCTCATTTTGGGGCCAGGGATTTAGCTCAGTGGTTCTAGCAAGTGCCTTGCAAGCATGAGTGCAATCCCACGTAAGCACGTACCACAATGCCGGATGTGGTGACTCACACCCACCAGCCATCAGTATCACACACCATAGTGCGGGGCGTGGTGGCTCAAGCCTGTAATCCCAGCACTCGGGAGGCAGAGACGGGAGGACTGCTGTGCGTTGGAGGTTAGTCTGGGCTACATAGTGAGTTCAGGGCCGGCTTGAGCTACCAAGCGAGACCCTGTCTCAGATAGATAGATGATAGATAGATAGGTAGATAGACAGACAGACAGACAGATAGATGGATGGATGATAGATAGATAAATAGCTTTTTTTAATTGGGTCTTTTATTTGAGGTAATTTAATTGTTTGAGTTCTTCATATATTTTTAGACATCAGTCCTTGATCCAAGGAGTAGCAAAAAGTTTCTTGTTTTCTACAGTGTCTTTTCACTCTGTTGGTTGTTTCCTTCACTGAGTAGAAGCTTTTTAATTTGATATAATACCATTTGCGGGCCCTTGGGGCTATTTCTTACCCATCTGGGATTCTGTCCAACTCCATGTTTATGCCTGTATCTTCAAGCCTTTTACTTATTTTATTTTCCAGCAAGTTGCTGTTTTAAGGGTTGGATCCTTGATTTATTTTGATTTGATTTTAGTGGAGGACAGCAAATATAGATGTACAGTCACCCGTCCGCACATGAGTAGCCAGTGTTCCCAGACCAGCAATTTGCTATTACACAGTCTTCTCACATTAAATATCTTAAATGGAGGGTTTGGAGGGTAACATAACACATTGAAGAATAAATGCCATTAATTGTTTTTAAAATCAAATCTGATTTTCTTTTGACTCAAGTGATACTAAGCAAGGGAAGGGCAAATAAAACATTCTGTAGTGAAAAGAAAGTAATACAAAAACATGAGTATGAGCAGTCACCACTGCTTACAAGAGGAGAAAAGGGAGTTGGAGACACCTGGTTCCTGGCTACTAGTCACTGGGCAGTTTGAACTACAAATACTCTGCCTGCTCCAGTAAAGGGCTTGGATAACATGGATATAATTTTACAAAGTAAAACCTGTTGGGAGTCTACTCACATAGTCACTGCCTTCTTGCTCTCTGAATGGCAGTAGTATATGATAGCATAACTCTTCAATCAAACTTTCAGGGCACATAGATTTCATTTGTGGAGCAGTGACACTAGTTTCATACAGGAACTGAAATATACTTCTGCACAAACATAAATGCTACTTTTGAAGTTGTTGTTTTTCCTTTTTACTGAATCTATATTTCTGCCAACGCAGTTATATTTTATATTAGTGGGAGAATTTTCAGCTGAAGTAAAATGATCCACAGAGAAGATGTATTTATTTATCTGTCCACATAATCTGAGATGGGGCTCATACTGAGTGTTTTAGCAAAGCCTTTTATGAATGACTTCAGAGATTTATGGACAGCTTCTTGGAATAACCACGGCAATAAAAGACAATAAAAGAAATCTTCACATACTCTATTATCACATAATATATGTTAACTGGTAATGTTGCACTTAGATTTATTAATTAAAAATAAGATGAAAAAAGAACCTCTTTGGAGAAAAAACAAATCCTCCTAAATAATCAGTTGTTTATAGATAAATCCAAAATGAAATCTACAAAAAATTTGAAGTCAGATAATAAAGGCATGTATTTTCAAACTCATGAGGTGTAGTTAAAGCAGTGGTAGAGGGAAATTCATAGCTTTAATCCATTCATCGTGACACAAAAACATAAAACCGTAAACGGGCAAAACGTGAACAGAGACAAAATTACATTAAGAAAATGTAATACAAGTAAGAATGGAAAGTAATAGGCTAGAAAATAGTAAAAATGACTCATAGAATTACATTCTGTACTAGTTACGATCGTGAGCGTTAAGTATTATGGCGTGAGCCTTTATAAACGCGGAAGGAGCGGATCCGGAATGAGGGGAGACTGCGCTGCGGCCAAGGTTGGTTAGACCTCATCACAGCCCTCCGCTGCTTGGCCTCGTTTAGCCTCCTTAGGTAAAATGTGTCACCTTAAGACAAGAATAAACCACTCTTATTGTAATAATACCTATTTCTCAAATTCTGAGGAGGAGTCAGTGATGTTACTGACATTGTGTAACATAGGTCAAGTGTGTCTTTTGTTCCCTACAAAGTGCAGCGAAGCATTGTTTCATTCAAGACTCGGAAATGGTTAATGGGTTCCCATTAAAACGCCCTTGGGTAACCTGAGGAAAAGCGGGAATTTTTTTGTTTTTTTTTTTAATCAGAATTCTAGTTTTTTGTTCTCTGGAGAAAAGAATCATACTGCTACCAGGTTAACTCTGCCAATTTCTCTTTACATTAAAAGAAGAAAATTCAACTAACAAAAAAAGCCTTCTCATTTTCAATCATTCTATACGTATTTTTCTCCATTGACAGTGTGCCTCGCCCTGGCCTCAGTAGTTAGGTCCTCTGCTCTGAAGGCCAGGCATACTTTCTTAGAAGCTGGCTTAGTTACATCTTGTGGGCTGTTTGGACATGTTTTGTTTTTACAACTGCAAAGTGCAGGAGAGAGATCAATTTACCCAGAACCAGGAAGAGAGATCACTTGAAGTTTTTAATGCTTTATTTCCCCTGCTGATATGACTGTGTGTATTGGACCACGTACAAATGTTTGCTTCCTTAAGCAAATCTATTTATGAAGACCTTTCATATGGTTGTGAAGCAGCCATCTGGAGCTTCATCATCCACTTGCAAATCCTGGAGTCATGGGGCCACCACTTGCAAGCACAGAAGCTGGCTTATGAAAAGCGCTTTGCGCTGAAGAAATATCTAGCATTTCCCCTATTCAGGTTGCATAATATCCTGCTATTTTTGGCTACCGTCATAAAACAAAGTGGTAGGATGAAGTCCCTTTAAGAGAATAAGAATATTGTGTCCTTCCAGTCTGCAGTTCTTTAAATGTTAGTACTTTTCCAAGAATGAAATCATAATTCCTTTCTTTCGTACACTCAATGTAGTCGTCCAGCTCAGTACTCAGAAAAATTAACAGCCACTAATACAGCGAATCATGTTATAATGCTTCTTAAAACCAGCAAACTTTCCCATCACTACCGTCATGACCAACCCCTGAGACGTAATGGAGCCTGTGTTGATTGGCCCCCTGCTGCAAAGCAAAACCTTCTAAAATATAAATGGAATTCATGGATAGAATGTTTAACTGCTAATCTTTGTTTTATGCCTGTTGACATTATTGGAACAATTATGAGTTAAATTTTGAAAGCTTCCAATAGAGATATACATGGCTTTGAGATTCTATAAATACCTCAGGGCAAGGTACAGGAATCTATCATTATTCTGTCCTGTGGAGATGCAATCCACCAGAATACAGTGTCTCCTAGGCTGCTAAAGACCGTGCGACCCTAGTGGTTTACGGAGAAGATAACCAGAGGAGGGCAGGAGGAATGGAGCAAGGCGAGAAGTTAGATCCGCAGACCACACGCTTGTGTGATCCGTCTGTAGGCAGGGTGGGGAAGAACCCAAACTGGAATAGACAAGCTGTAATGGTAAAATTCACTGGAATATTTTCCTCCAAATCTAAAAGTATTCATTAAATATTAAAAGAATTTAGAGCATTGGCTAAATATAGGTATCATAACAAAGATTTAGAAGTGAAAGCGGACTACTTTTGAGCGGCAGAATCACATAAGACACACAGGAACGATTGGCGGGTGCAAAGTTCTGAAGACATAAAGGGACAACTGTTTTTAATTTTTAAAGCCCTAACTTTGTCTAACGAGGCAAGACTATGCAGGAAAGTATTTCAAATAATGTTGAAAGCGGGAGCGATCAGAGTTCTGCTCTTTGCCTCTCAGCGGTGGTGTGTGGTGCGTCAGTGGCACCTAGTATGAAAAGAAGTGAAGCTGTTTTAAAGGGGGGAAAATCCAGTGTCTAGATTTGGCATCATATGGACAAGTTTCTGAAAAAGAAATGAACAACAACAACAAATAATAATAATAACGCACAGACAATGAAATCTCACATTGTTTTGTCCCCAAAACCACCATGGACAGGAACAGTTTCAATGAGTTCTATGTGGACCCTTCAAGAGATATTTCTATCTCTTATAAATATACAATATTATATGTCTTCCATATATAAATGGAATATTTATAAATGGCAAGACATATACATCAATATGCATATAGTTTTTAATTAATTTTGGAGATTGTTTACTAGAAATAGAGAAATTTTTCTTCTATTAAGCCTGCATAATATCCTACTGTGAAATACAATTTATCCAATTTTTTTTTTGTTTTTTTGTTTTAAAGACTGGGCCTCCCTTTGTAGTTCAGGCTGGCCCTGAGCTCAGCCTCAAACACATAGCAGTCCTCCTGCCTCTGCCTCCCAAGTGCTGGGATTACAGGCGTGAGCCACCACGCCCAGCACTGTGGTAAGTGGTACTGATTGCTGGTGGTTGTGAGTTTCCATGCCCAGATTTCTTGTATGTGGTTACCAGGGATCAAACGCTGGCCCTTGAGCTTGCAAGGCAGGCACTGGAACCACTGAGCTAAATCCCCAGCCACAACTTACTCACTTTTTACAGATGACTATTTGTATCTAGTTGTTTGGAATTAAGCACCATTTCACAATTTGCAGATATTTCTGTACAGTAGGTTCTAGAGTTAGAATTACTAGGTCAAATCATATGAGTGTGTGTTTACCTGTGTGTGCACACATGCATGTGTATGTATATGGGTGTGGGACTGGTATATGGACCCAATGCCTTCACAATGAGCTACATCTTTTTCTATATTTTGTATTTTCAAGACAGTGTGCCTAAGTTGTCCAGGCTGGGCTTGAATTTGTGGTTTTCCTGCCTCAGTCTCCCAGGGTGCTAGGATTAGAGGTATGTACTGCCACTCCTAGCTGGTCTAGGAATTTTTTAAAAGCTTAATTTTGGTTTTATTCACACAGTAAACTACATATAAGTAAAATGATCCATTGGATAAGTCAGAATTCATTCAGTATTCAACTAAGACACGATCACCACAATTAGGGACAGGTCCGTCACCCCTGCAATTTCCTTGTGATCCTTTGCAATCTGTCTCCTAGTCCATCCCACCACAGTGTTTGTGGAAACCACTGATCAGCGTGCTCTATATATTGTTATAGAATAGTTTACCTTTTCTAAAATGTTTGCATAAATGGAATCATGCAGTATGTAGACTTTTGGGGGTGTCTATTTCACTAAACCTTTTAAAGGTTAATCTGTGTTATTGATTGTTTTAATCACTCATTCCCATTTTGCATGGATATATTTATTCCCTTGTCTTTTGGTAAATATTTGGATCATTGTTCACCTTGGGGTATTACTAAAAACATGCTGTGAATTTTCACAGGTACATCTTTGTATGGACATATGCTTTATTTAGTTAGCTCAAGTAAAAGTCTAGTAGTAGAATGGCTGGACCACGTGGTTGATGTTTAATTTTTAAGAAACTGTCAAACTGTTTTTTTAAAGTGGCTGTATAATTATGCATTCCCCCAAACAATGTGGAAGTCTTTAGTTGTTTCATACCTTCCCATACCTTTGGTAAGGCCAGTCTACAATTTTAGCCATCTTAGTAAGTAAGCAGTAGTATCTCATTGTAATTTTAATTTTCTCTTTTCTAATGATTAGGGATACTCAATATTTTTACATAATTTCTATCTGTATATCTTTTTTGTTGAATAAATGTCTTGCACACCTTCAAATTGCTTCTTAGCTTTCTTATTAAATAGATGTATATTGTGGAAAATATTTTTTCATGTGTGATTTTTGTTTTCTTTACAATATCGTTCAAAATGTGGGAATTTTTAATTTAATGAGGTCCATTTTTCCCCATGGATCATGCTTTTGGTTTCACTCCTCGAAATTTTTGTCTAATCTATGGTTGTGAAATTTTCTCCAGTTTTCTTGTAGGTTTCTTGTAGAGGTATAATTCCCTGGAGTAAATTTTGAGTAGGGCATGAGAAGTAGATTAAGGCTCGTCTTTTAAAAATGAACATCCTATTGACTCATTTTTAATTTTGGGAAATATTACCAGATTATTCTCCATAAAAATTATGCTATCACTGACCTGAGATTGAAGGTCCGCTAGACTGAAGGAAGGAACTTACCCGTCCTTTTGAAGTGTCTGCAGGTTTGCTGACTCCTGCTGCTGAAAAAGAATTTTCAGGATGTCTCAGTAAGAGACATAAGAAGGACTTATGAGAGGTGGACAGGAGGCACCGGGGAATGGAGTGCAGGTGCTCGGAGAAGGGAGAAGTGTTACAAGCCAGAGAAGTGTGCATTTAAAGGCTGGGTTTAAAATTTGTAATCCGGACTGTGTTTGCTCCCTGTCTGACAGTTACGGTGCCGGCCACCTACGTGATTCCAACGCAGCTGCCCCCCAGGGGGAGGGAAACGGGAGTGGCCTGGGAATTTATAGGTTACTGTACAGGCTCTTTAGTCTCACCATTCTTATCTACTAGGAGAAGGTGGTATTTTCATTCCTTTTGAGTTTGGTCTTGACAAAGTATAAATGAGATTAGCTGGGTCTGGTGGCTCACACCTGTAATCCCAGCACTCAGGAGGCAGGAGGATTGCTGTGAGTTTAAGGCTGGCCTGGGCTACATAGCGAGTTCAAGGCCAGTTTGAACTACAAAGCGAGAATCTGTCTCCAAAAAAAAGCATAAATGAGACTGAGTATCATTTCAAGTTTTAAATCTATTTACTTTTCCTTTCTATTACCTTTTACTGTTCTTTGCCATTTCTATTGGTTTTTTTGTGGTTATGTTTAGGTAATTAAAATATTGAATATATTTGTTTTTATACAAAAATAGGGCTTAAAACTTTTAAAAAATATTTGAACTCTTGGGCTGGGTTAGCTCAGTGGTTCTGGTGCCTGCAAGGTCCCAGGTTCGGTCTCAGGTAACCACATACAACAGTGCCGGGCATGGTGACTAATACCCACCAGCAATCAGTAGCACATACCACAGTGCCAGGTGTGGTGGCTCATGCCTGTAGTCCCAGCACTCAGGAGGCAGATGCTGTGAGTTTGAGGCATGCCTGAGTTACATATTGAGTTCAGTGCCAGTCTGAATGACAAAATGAGACCCTGTTTCAAGAAAAAAAAAAAAACAACTTTTGGGGCCGGGGAGTTAGCTTAGTGGTTCTGGCGCCTGTCTTGCAAGCGCAAGGGCCTGGGTTCGATTCCCCGGTAACCACATAACAATACTGGGTGTGGAGACCCACACCCAGCAGCAACCAGTACCACATACCACAGTGCCGGGCGTGGTGGCTCACGCCTGTAATCCCAGCACTCGGGAGGCAGAGGCAGGAGGATTGCTGTGATGAGTTTGAGGCTGAGCTCAGGGCCAGCCTGAACCACAAAGTGAGACCCTGTCTCAAAAAAACCTAAAAAACAACAACAACAACAGCAAAAAACTTTTAACATTCTAAAGTAGTTATTTTGAAGGAAATTTTTAGTTATCTCAAAAGATAATTGCTGAACTAAATGTGTGATTCCAAAATTCAAATCACCTAATTTGCCAGATAATTTTCAGTTACTTGGGTCTGACCAGAATAGCGTTTATGAAGTTCAGAAATACAGTTGGTAATTCACGAAAACCTCATACGAGAACAGTGGAGTGTAGTCAGTCAAATATTTTGGCCTTCCACAGGCAGGTCTCCTGTGGCTCTGCAGACACTGTACTATTTAGCATGAGTGTCATTTATGAGAATTTGTCTCATCAACCGGAAAAATTAGAAAGATTTTTAGGATGTTGAAATTTAAAGCTAATTATTCCCTTGCACAGCTGTTGATAGATGAATCTTAACAAATGATGAGCTTAATAGAAGCAATCAGTTATCTTTTTATTAAAGCAGAATCTAAACCTCAAGATATTTCCTTAGAAGAAACAGCTCAAGTAGCGTCTTCTAAGTCAAAGTTACCACCGTCAGTGACTGTCCAAACTTTCCTGGAACCTCTAAACACCAAGAATTTATTGCCATAAGACGCTATTCTAAGAGATTCACTTGGGAAACACAATGGTTTAATTATTTAACTTCAAAGAGAAAACCTTTTATCTACTGTAACAAATGATGGTGAATTTAACAGCTATTATCGTGGTTAG
Organism: Petromus typicus; assembly: GCA_004026965.1. Lineage (NCBI taxonomy): Eukaryota > Metazoa > Chordata > Mammalia > Rodentia > Petromuridae > Petromus > Petromus typicus. The sequence goes on along the minus strand of PVIR01003739.1, from coordinate 11,068 downwards.
GAAAAGCAGTTTTGTGAATCATGAAGTTTACCTAAATGTCTTGGACAGTTAGAGTTAGGGCCTGCTGGACTTCAGCACTTTTTAAAAATTAAAATAACTATTTTGAAAAATAGTAAAAAGAGTATCTCAGAACATTAATTATATCAAGTTATTAAATATGCAAGATTTATATATATATATATATATTTTTTCTTTTTCCTTTTCTGTGTAGGTCCCTAGTTTCTGTTAAAACATTGCTTTTCTTGCACGGCTGCACACTTTAATTGTCTAAGCAAACAAGAAGCCAGAGCAGATGCTGACCATGTACTAATGAGTGCTTATCGGCCCTGCTCCAGCAGTGATGCAATTAGGGTTGTAAATTAGACTTTGGTTCCTCACATATTGTGGCCACCAAGTGCTAAAGACCGTCCCTCGCAGAGTTCTCTGCAGTCCACAGCTCGACTGGGATCTAGATTGTGTTGTAAAGACGTCTCCAGCAGGGGAGACTTTTCACTGAAGACAGTGGAGGGAGAGCTATTGCTGGGCCTCGCAGGCACCATGTGGGATGAAAGCTTGACATCTTCGGAAGACTGCAGAATCGGTGACTGCCAGAGAGAGCAGAAACCTAGAGGCTGTGGCCTCTGCAGCCCCGGCGCTAGTGATCCTCTGTCTCCTCAAACACCTGTTCTTCTGGATTTCAGTGTCTCGATACTCATATCTCCCTTGGTGTGTCCAGGCGCGTCCCTCCAAACCTCGTCCCTCGGCGAGGCTCTTCTTTGTTTGCTTTTCCCAGGGCAGATGTTCAGGAGAGCTGGGCTATGTTTTTATTCTTTTTTCCTACTTTCCCCCTGAAATGTTCAGCCTACTTCTGGGCTTCAGCTACCTAAGTTTATTGATTCAACATCAACAGTAGTTTCCCCTTAACCTCCCCAAATCTCCACTGAACGTTTCCTTGAATGAGTTCTCATTTAAACTCAACACAAATGGCACTGGATACCTTAAGTACTTCCTGGAAGGCCACCGGACTCCTTGTGATCCATCAGTGTATAACCTGTGCGCAGGAGAGAAGGTGTGAGTCAGACAGAGGGCACCCTTGCCGGCCAGGTCAAGGCTGTGCGATGTGTCACATATTGATTTCTTTTTTCTTTTGAGACAGGGTCTCACTTTGTAGTTCAGGCTGGCCCTGAACTCACTATGTAGCCCAGGCCAGCCTCAATTTGAGGTAATCCTGCCTCTGCCTCCTGAGTTCTGGGATTATAGGCGTGAGCCACCACACCTAGTATTCACATTCTAATTTCTGTACAGATGACAGTTAAAGTGAAAAGTGCTAGTCTATTTAAGCATCTAGGAAGGCTTCTGTCAGAGCAAATTGTTTTAGATTTCATATCCTTTAATAAGAATACACTCCTTCTTTGACAAGTCTCAATTCTCTGTCATTGACCCTCCTGAATTATTGTAGCAAATAGAATTCATAGATGGCCTTGAAAAATCAAACTCTCCAAACTAACATATGTAGTGAAAGGTGACAGAGGAAACTTTGATCCATTTAGAGTCTGAAAACATTTATAAAAAATTAAGTCTTGTTCTTTTCTCTGTTAAGTAACCATAAAAAATTGTGCTGGTGCAATTCTTTTGACAGGCTGTGCTGAAAGACATCTGTGTTTTAAGACATGTAGGTTTGATTCTGTGAGTGTTCTTTAAATTGGCTGGTTATCACTGGATCATCATATGCAGATCAACATCTAAAACTCTGAAAAAAACAGAAGCTGTCATTTTATCAGACAAAATATTTTAAATTTTGATTTTCATTTCTCTACACATAAATTGTCATGTTAGATGCACTTATTTAAAAAAGATGTAAGTAAGGATTTTCATTTTTGGATACCTCCGCAAGGAAGTGGTATTTCAGACAGGCCTTGAAGACTGAATAGGAGTTTGGTCAAGGGACGATGGAGTGAAGAAGAAATACAGTTGTAAAGCTTTGAGGGGAGGCAAAATAGGCATATTCATGAGGCTAAGTCATGGTGAAATAGATCCTCTTCGGCTTAGGAGCCACACCAGTAATTTCAGATGATTATCTGGAATCTGGCTGGCACTTCGGTGTCAGCAGCCAGAGAGTTTAGACAGTCCTCACCAATTATCATCACCCTGCTCACCATCACCCCTCTCAGTGAGTTACAGACCTTGTCCCTAATTTTCATCAATTTGGCCTCCAGATGATGGCACAATTTTCCAGACTGGGGGGTGGTTGTGAATTGTCTGGAAAGGTCTTATGAAGGAAATGACATCTGCCTGGGGGCTTGAGTGTTCTAGGCAGAGAGACAGCTGCAAGTCATCTGGGAGGGGACATTAACACCACCTGGCTCGTCCTTACTGCAGAGTGAGCAGCAGACTGGAGTGAAACACACCTGGAACCAGGTATGGAGGGAGGAGAGTGTGCCACACGGGTGTTGAGCCCTGACACGGTAGCTCATGTAACAGCTACAGAGGGACTCGACTCTAAATTTTACTCAGTGGTAATTGATTTAAATAATGATTGAGATGCATGACTACCTGGATATGTGATAATTTAGTTTCCTCACCTGCTATGTAACTTGTCTTTAATTACAAAGGCTTTCAGCATAGCCTCATTCTGTCTACCAACTTTGTATATCTTTTCTCTGGTGACTATGGCCTTCCCTCTACTGTTCAAACATGTCTGTATCTATTTTAACATCGACATTTGCTCCTGTTGCCCTTTTATCTGTATTTCTGAGTCCGCTCTTTTTACTGGTCAAAAAATGCTAAGTCCCTGTTGGTTGCTGTTCTTTCATTCTGGCCTCGTGCATATTATTTTTTGGTACCTGCCGTCCCTTTGGGGAATCACAGTACTGCTCATTCTGTCAAAGTTTTATTGGTGTACGGACTAGATGAAGGAAAGGAAGATACCCTTCCTGTTTTCCACATTTGTCCCTCTACCTCCATGATTAACATGTTGTTTGCTTAGGAATTCTTGCAGATGAGTCTTTTTTCAGTACTGCAACCTTAGTGCAGATATCTGATTCTTTGTATGGATTCATTGTTTTTCCCCAGTAAAAGAATCCTAAAGGAGTGGAAAAAGGAAATCAGTGTTTTTTAAGTGAGAAATGGATGTTTAATTTTGATCTGCATTGAATTGACTCCTCTAAGTAGGTGGTCCCCCAAAACGACATTAAGTCTTTCTCTTTTTTCTTGTTAAATCTTACTTTATTTTTTAATATCTTTATTAGTACATTATGAATACACATCATCATCGCATTCAACATTGAGTTTGTACCAGAATATGACACGACTTGATTCTCATTTTCTCCCTTTACCCCAACCCTGCAGCCCCTTACCCGCTATACACATAATCTTTGTTTCTTCTTTATTACTATCACATTCTTTTTCCATATTGTATCTTTTTTCTGGTATGAGAAAATGAAGTTGTAAATGAGTTGTAGTATGTACAGTTGATGTTGTGAAATAGGAAATATTTAAAAGGGAAGGGGTAAGTCTTTCCCTTTGAAGTCGACCTTGCCACGCCCTGCCCTGCCTCGGACTGGCCTTGTGTTTTTTACAGGAGGGGTTCAGCAGGAACCAGGTGGTACCAGGCCCTTTCAGAGGCCGGCTGGTCTCCCGGGGGCTGTAGAGAAGCCCAGGACAGGTGACCAGAGGAGGAGCGGCAGGAGCCACACCACCAGGGCAGACGGGCTTTGAGCTCCCAGACACGACAGTGAAACGCTGCAGTGCCCAGGGCTCCGGCTGAGCACGGCCGGTCTCTGACCGGCGCTGACACACGGAGAGCAGAGCGGCCGGCCAGGCCCTGCCTTCACTTCTGCCTCCAGCAATAAAGAGAAATAGTAAAATCGTTGTTGTTTTACATGATTAGGTTTTGGATGTCTTGCTATGCTACAACCGAGAACAAACTGAGATGCTGTCGCGACAGTAATGGACGATTGATTTACACGAGATAACTGGGCACAGGTCGGTCATTCGCTGACGTCATTGCTTCGGACTTCAGTGACGTCATGGGGGTCTCCGTACTGAAGAATGAGTGATCGAGGCCAAATGACATTTACAGTGGAAAACCAAACACTGTCCTCATTAACCCGTGACCGTCAATGTTTCACTTGGGCTAAATTCTTTTATTTGCTGAAATACTAAGTTTGAAGTACTGAAATTTAAAGAATTTTGGGATCCTGAATGTAAAATTCACCAAACACAGGAAAAGGAGTTTACCTGATAGTAGGTTTATCTAAATAACCACACATCACTCCTCAGGAATCTGATCTTTGCTTAAAATATTGGATTTAATGTCCTGGACATGCATTCATCACATATATTATCATTTGTGCTTTCATAAAAGTCCCATTTTTGTCTTCAGTATTGGAAATCTGGTGACTTTCTGGTTTGTGAGATATTGAGGTGTCGTCACAAGGCAGCTTCAAACTGACGGTTATTAGCAGTCCTGGCTATTTGAGGTTCCAGAGAATGTGACGGGCTGTGCGTTTGATGCGCTTTTGGTTACTCTGGTCAAAATGATGATCAGGGCCAGAAAGGGGCAGGTTCTCAGAGAGCGTACTTCTGTCACCCTTCACAAAGTTTTCCTTGGCCAGCGACTCTGCAATCGTTAAACAGCTGGCCCTTCTTTACTAGCGTGGGTTGGTTTATTTTACACTGTGCCTCCACAGAACAGGGCCCGGGGTGAGTGTGGTTCCAGAGGCTGAGGGAAGACACAAGGTTTGCATTTATCTTCCTCCATTTTCTGAGGATGTTTTGCAGCTGAGCCCAGGCAGTGGCGGTAATTCCGGCTTATCTTGGGACAGAAGCACTGTTCGTTCTGTGGGTGCAGGTGCACCTGAAGACCAGTGCCTCTCTTTCCCAGTGGGAGACGCCACTTGCTAACTCAGGTAAGAGTTCACCCTTGTGAGAGCGTGCGCTTTCAGGTGCAGCTCATGCTTCACAGCTTTCCCTTCTGTTACGTTGCGTTTAATGGTAACTCAGTAATACTTCATTTTATCTGTGTGTGTGTGTGTGTGTGTGTTCATTCCCCTCTCCTTAACCTTGCTATCTTGTAAATAAGTGCTGCTGAAAATAATGGATAATTCCAGTTTTATTTACAAATGAAGATCTTCTCTGTTTGTGAAGTAAGAAAATCTGAAAAATGAAAGGCACTCCGTGATTCGGTCAGTACCACCTGCACCCCATCCTACATCTCCTTGCTAACTCTGCTTTTTCTGCAGTGGAAGAATGTTTGCCTCTTAAATCCAGCACTAACACTGGTATGTAGTAGACACTCTGGGTCTAATGGCTGATTATACATTTTAGTAACTAAAATTTATTGCTGATTTTAGCATATTCTAAGGTGATTTACCTTATTAAACAATCTGGTATGTATTTAATTTTATTTTTTCCTAAATAAAAGCTGAAGTAGAAATGTCATGATTCACGGTATTTATGTTATGAAATTTGTTTAAAACGATACTTGCGTTTGGATTGTGCTGACTGCCATCCACAGGGAGCCTGGGTAGTCGTAAGTCTTATCATTTAAAGTATTCGTCAGTATGAAACAGTTGTAGGCATTGAACTTGGACAAAAAGCAAAGTGGAATGAATGTTTTCATTATGTATTCTTTTTCCTAAGACTGGAATAACAAATTGTCACAAACGAGGTGCCTTGTAAACAACAGACGTCTACTTTCCCACAGTTCTGGAGGAGGGAAGGCTCCAATGAAGGTGTCGACAAGTTTGGATAAGATGCGTCTCACTGGCACGTAGAATCAATTAATCCTAATGATAATCTCAGTAAGCTTCTTCGTAGGCATTAACAAGCAGATTCTAAAACTGATGTAGAAATACAAAGAATTTTAAATGATGAAACCATTTCTTTTACTGGGAATCAAACCTAGCCTCCCCGGCCATTTTGAGGTTTCATTTTGAGACAGGGTCTGGCTGAGTTGCCCAGCTGGCCTTGAACTTTCGGCCCTTCTACCTTAAGTCTCCTGAGTGCTCAGGTTTCTGGCATGTGCCACTGTGTATGGCTAGGATGGCAAAACAGCTCTAGAAAAAGAAGTCAGAGATGTTGACCTGATTTTAAGAGTTATAGTCCGGTATAAAGACAAAGCCATCAGTGGGCACGACAGAGTTCAAAAGTGGAGTCACATGTTTGGGGAACTGATTTCCACCAAGTTTTAAAAATCATTCCAGTGAAGGAAGGTTAGTCTTTATAATAAATGCTATGGAAAACTAATGTTGATGAGCGGAACAGAAGTTTGAATTTTAAAGAATCTGCAAAATAAGTCATAGACATCCAAATGCAAAACCAAAAACTACAAAAATATTCCTGTAAGGAAATAGAAATAAATTTTGTGATCTCAGGTTAGGTCTCTTAGATTCAGCACCTGTAACATGGAGTTGAAGAACTAGATTATCAAGAGTAGGAATGTGTCTTCGATAGGAAAAAATGAAAATAGACAGCATTTTCTAACATATGAGAAAAACTTGTCCATCGAACACAGAAAGCACTCTCACAACTAAATAAAAACGAGTTTTAAAGCCTCACATTAGAAGATAATAGTAAACAGCGGCATCTAATACGTGCGATGTTATTAGTCAGTAACCCACGATAAGATAAGTCCGGCCTAATAGATGGACGTGTTAATATTTAAAGGGCCAAGGATAAGCACTAAACAATACGTAGGGGACTGAAACTCTCGCACACTGCTATGAACATGGACAGTAATGTAAGTCATAAGGAAAACAACGGTTCCTGAAAAGGCTAAACACGTGCATTTCTGCACCCGTTCCATATGACAGTTATTTACGGAATTCACCTCAAAGGCGTGGAAGGACGCGTCCGCACAAACCTGTTACGCAACTGCTCACGGCAGGCTCTGTAAGGGCGGAGACCTGAAAACCAGCCACAGGTCTAGGGAGAGGAGTGGGTAACACGGGGTCCCACCCTCGGCAGCAGGCACGCAGCGGCAGGAGGCACAGAAGGAATTGTTCTGAGGGGAAGAAGCCGACAGAAGACAGTATATTGCGAATGTATACTGCATGATAAAAGACAACGCAGGCTAATCAATGATGACTTGCCTAGAAGGCTGCTTTCGGTGGAAAAGGGCACGTGAAAGCTCTTGGAGCGAAGGAACAGTCATGTTAATTGTCCTGACAGCTTCCTGGGCGCCTATGTATCTAAAGGGACTGAGGGGGACACCTTAAACACGTGCGCTTTATTAGACACAAGTCATACCTCAATAAAGATGAAAAGAGTTCTACAGTTTAGGACTATTTTAAAGTTCTCACCTGTTTTTTTTTTTTTTTTTTCAGCAGTTTTCTATAAATTCTGGTTAGTTTAGAAAAAAACCATGTAAATCTCTTTTTCCAGAAACATTTTGGAGAGCATAATAGAAATCCCTGGGGTTTGCGCGCAGGTATAATGGGGAGCAGGAGGAACACACAGGACTGTGGATTTCGGGGTGACCGGGCTAGGAGGGACCAGGACCCTACAGGAGTCGCTTCCCGGCGCGGGAGGCTGTCGGCTGGGGGCAGAGGCGCAGGAGGCCGGGTCCTCCCCCGCTGCCGGCCGGGTGCCCCCCGGGGGCTCCCGCTCCACCGACCCCTCTTCGGGCTCCGCGCCCGGCTCGCTGCCGCCCCCTGCTGGGCAGGCCGCTGCCCCGCGCCGGCCGCCGCCCGGACCTCGCTCCGGCTCCGGCTCCGGCTCCGCAGCGCGCAGCTCCTCACCCTCCAGTTCGGGGCTCGCGAGCCGAGCGGGGGCGGGGCCCGCAGGCCCGGGCGTAGCCTCCGGTTCCGAGGCAGAAACTCCGCGCGCTCGGACGCGGGGACTCGCGGCGCCCGGGCCGTAGGAGGACTGTGGCCGTCAGGACCCGGGGACGCGGCCCGCGCCTCCAGTCTCGGAGCGTCTCCGCTCGGGACCTGCCCGCCCCGGCGAGCTCGGGCGCAAACGGGCGCCGCAGGTCGGAGGCCGCGCCCGCCCCACCCCGCCCCGAGGCGGGCCGCGGGGAAGGAGGGGGCTCCGCCCGGACGGCCGCCGCGTGACCCTCCCGCACGACCCGCTCGCTCCGACTGACGGGCGGAGCCGCCGGCGCGGGGCGGGGACAGGAGGGTCGCGGCGCCTCCGGGGCGCGCCGAGGGCGTGGCGCGTCCGTCCGCCCCGTCCGGGCCTCCGCCTCCTCTCCGCGCCAGTCGGCGAGCGCAGCATGGACAGCCGCCACACCAGCGCCGCGGGCCTCGGGGACCTCAGCCCGCTGGGCGCCGCCATCCCCGCCACGCGCGTCGAGCTGTCGGTGTCCTGCAGGTGAGGACGCGGCGGGGTCCGGCCGGGAGAGGCGGGGGACGCGGGGTCCGGCCGGGAGAGGCGCGGGCGGGCGGGACGCGGCTCGGGCTGCGCTGCGCGTCCGCTGCCGGGAAGCGCGGGGAAAGTTGCCGGCTGTGACTCAGCGCGGAAGCCTGGCCGCCGCCCCCCGCGCGCCCTTCCGAGAACGGCGTCCGGCCCGGCCCTGCCCGGCGGCCGCGCAGCCCCTGCCCGCCGAGCGAGCGGCGCCCGCGGGGCATGTGCGCCCCGAGCTCCGGGAAGTCGCGACTCGGCGGGCGGCAGAGTCTTCCGCGCTCGCCCCACGCCGTCCTGCGCACGGACTGGAATTGCCAAAGTCTCTGCCCCATCACTCAGGGAGTCAGTTTCCTCCCAAAACCATCCGCCTGACTGCCCTAACGCACGCGGTTCTTGCAAAGATGGGCCACGATGGAGAGCAGCGGCAGGAGGGAGGCTCGGAGCGAGCCGCTCTCGGGTTTGCAGGCTCCGTCCCTCTCCTCGTTCAGCAGTTTCTACCGCAGCCTGTTCCGAGTGCCCTCAAAGCTCCGCTCCTTTCCTTAGCACTGCTTGCCTCAAAGGGTTTTAGTGAACCCAGGGGAGCTTTGTATCCGTAAGCCCTGAGCTTCAACGTGCCACCAGCCGAGATGGCTGCATTTTCCGGAGACTGCGACCACAGCTGAGGCAGCGGTGGTTTTTCGGGAACGGAGATAGCCTTGAGCTGTCCGCTCAGTCTGTGCCGGCCCGACTGGGAGGGGAGCAGTGCTTGGGACAGGACTGCTCACATTCCGCTTTTGTCTCAGTGGGTTCACCGCTCTCCTCCGAGCTGTACGGAAAACTCTTTATAGATAATTCCTACACCGGTTTCCTTCCTTGGAAGCTGGCTTTGCCAGCTCGAAGATATGTAAAGACAATGGAGAGCCCAGAGTCTTACAGCTGCAGCCTTTCCTGGAGTGCCTGTCCCCCGCCCGACACGTGCAGCGTCTCCAGGGCAGGTGGCTGTGTTTGGAGTAGACGGGAGGGCAGGTGCCGCGTCTTCAGGCGCCTCGGGGAGAGGACCCGTGCCTGGACCTTGTGTCCTGGCCTCCGAGCCGCTCCCCTTTTGGTGCTTGTTTGCCCTAGGTGTGCTGGGGGATCCTCGAGACGCCACCTCTCAGCCACTTTTAGATCCATATTTTAACATGTTTTAAAATTTTCAAACGGGGGGAAAATATCCCCAAAGAGAATACAAGTACTAACCGTTGGGTGTCTCTGCATAGGCTGCCGGTGCTTTGTACCCTTGTGTGGCTTGGCCCTGACTCAGTTTACCGTGTACTTGCTGCTAAGTTTGAGACAGGAAGCGTCTTTGGGGGCAAACAAACATAGACAAGTTCCTGAATGAGTAGCTCAAATTGGGTTGGTTGTATTTTTATATTGTGGAGAATGGGAGGTTGTGTAGCAAATGGCCTAGTTGGGCTTTGATAGCAAACAAGATGGGGCGTGTTCAGGGTGGTCTGGGCGGAGACTGCACAAATTCTGGCCTTGAGACTGACTTTTCTGAACTTGCAGTTCTTGTATAATTAAGCTTCCTTCATCTCTACAAGTGAGGGCAGGTGTGATATTTATGTAACGTGTTATCAGGGTTTGATAAATTGGGCGGGGAAAGTGCTTTCAAAATGCATGACATAAAAGAATGCTCTCCCAAATGGTAGCTATTATCTTCTTGGAAATAGTAGTTGTTGAATCAACGTATCATTTGTTGTAGTTATAGAATTCTGTGACAGTATCTCTCTTGGAATTTTAATAAGTTGATTAAGGAAAAGTAGAAGCAGCATGGAGACATGGGTGTCCTCTTCTCTGGCCTCCTTGATGTGGTATTGCCCCACATGTTTGCAGTTTCACTCTGCAGCAAGGCCCAGTCCTAAGCCTCCGTGTCTAACGGTGGGCAAGCAGATCAAGGGAATCCCCGCGTTTGTGCACCAGAGACTGCTGGGGATTCATTGATACTTCAGAAGCAGTTCACTTGCAGGATTCCTTTTGATAGCCTTCTTTCACAGACCATTCTCTCGTATTAACAGCTCCCTCTCCCTTTGGGGGCCGATGGGGAGAGGCACCAACGTTGAAGCTTGCTGCTGAATGCAACTCCATTCACTTACTCAGAATCTGCTGTCTTGTGTGTCTAGAATGTGTTATGCTCCATGAAATATGTAATTAAGTTCTCATCTCTAAAAATGTAAAGTCTTGTTGACAGATAAAGATTGCATAAGACACAGTAACCTAGAACGACATCCACAGATGGGGCTCATGCATGGGCCAGGAAGGGACCATTGTGGAAGAGAGTGATGGAGAATACTGCAAACAGGAAATGGCTGGAATCTCATCGTATCAAAACTTCTGGACAGCAAGAAAAAACACCAACAGGGTGAAAAGACATCGTACACGTTGGAAAAAAAATTATAGCACCTGTTCCTCAGACAGAGGACTCCAGTCTAGAATATATACAGAATTTAAAAAATCAGACTCCCCCCAAAAGTCAGAGTGGACATCTGAAATGAACACACGTTTTTCAAGTGAAGAAGTAAGGGCAACATGGGCCGGGGAGTTAGCTCAGTGGTTCTGGCGCCTGTCTTGCAAGCGCAAGGGCCCGGGTTCGATTCCCCGGTAACCACATAACAATACTGGGTGTGGAGACCCACACCCAGCAGCAACCAGTACCACATACCACAGTGCCGGGCGTGGTGGCTCACGCCTGTAATCCCAGCACTCGGGAGGCAGAGGCAGG
>PVIR01003738.1:0-85633 GCA_004026965.1 Petromus typicus | reverse complement strand
CCTCCTGCCTCTGCCTCCCGAGTGCTGGGATTACAGGCGTGAGCCACCACGCCCGGCACTGTGCTATGTGGTACTGGTTGCTGCTGGGTGTGGGTCTCCACACCCAGTATTGTTATGTGGTTAACCGGGGAATCGAACCCGGGCCCTTGCGCTTGCAAGACAGGTGCCGGAACCACTGAGCTAACTCCCCGGCTCCCAGCAGTTTCCATTTTGAGGGAAGGTAATATACTAGGCTTCAGAAACAATGGGAAGATGATGTCTTGAAGTGTAAACAACTCACCCTGCAAGTTACTCCAGTTATTTTTTGTTTGACCTTGAATAAATGATTTAGTCCTGTGAACATTTTTTTCCTTTATTGATTTTATTGGTACATTTTAAATTCACTCATGATCACATTCCCCACTGAGAATATAGCCCAAGTCTCATTTTTTCCTCTTCCCCCTGCCCTCCTTACATCCATTAGAAAGGGAAAATGATACTGAGTTTTTGGGGAGAGACAAAGTTGCCTAACAAACTAAGAATGTTGCTCTTACCGAGCTCTTTTTGTTAGTACTTTCTCGACACTGATTAAGAGGAAAAGATACAAAACCACCTCACTTCACAAAATTGACAGACTTACCCTCCACCAAGCCATCTTTAGGCTGCTGATCATCTTTAGGCTCTGCAAATTATCCCAGCCTGTAGCATTGGCCTTAGGCTTCATACTGGTCCATGTGTGATATTCTTGCTGTTCAGTCTTGGCATCAGCATGACAGATTACACTGTAAAGTCCTCTGATGTGAAGACACCTTCCTGAGAATATATATGAATAAATTTAAAAGTTTTGGGAAATGAAGGTGGGCCAGGAAGAATTTGAAATTTGTGAAAGCTTTTGTAATAATTTTTATTTCATTTTTCTGTTTTGCATATCATATTTCTAAAGACTGTGAAATGAATTTTGCCTCAAATGCTTTTCTCTTTCAAAATAATGATAATGTCCTCATCTCTGTAACAACCATCTTTTTAAAACCCAAAGCTTTCCTTTATTTTTGTCATTTTTTGGTTTTGTTTCTTCAGTAGCAAGATATAAAGAGGGACAGGAAAAACCCTCAGTGCACATTTACTACTGGTAAGCCATGAAATAAACAAATCCTCATCACTCTCACCACATGTGCTCTTGGAACAAAAGGGATTTGAGCATGACAGATGCAACATTTGCTGTGAACTATGAACCAACATATTTTTAACTTGGCTTCTGAGGTTGGTCCTTGTCTAATAAAATGCAGATGGCTCACTCCCTCAAGTTCTTCAGTCCCCAAAGCTGTGCTTCAGCATGAATCCCATCTTCTTCCAGGACAATACTAGACCTGTTACTCAGTGAGCCTCCTCACACCTCACCCCCACACTTTATTCTTAATTATTTTCTCAAGTCACATAGAACAGCCACAGAAAAATTGTCCATTAAGTGTATATCCCAGGAGTATGTTGGATGATGTGGTCAGTAGGCACAGAGCATCTGGTAAATCATGGTACTGCAGGCCACCTTCCAGAGAGAGACAGAGTTCCTGCTATTACTGAAAATCAAGACTCTTAAATCATTTAGATCTGGATTAAGATCCTGGCTCCATCTCTTTCTAGCCACATGCGGTGGGCATTTATGTCAAGCCATATAACAGTTCAAAGTTTACATGTGGTGAAGAGGCTAAACATTAAAGCCATTAGGGCTCTGAATATAATCCAGGCTCTTTCATTAATTATCTAAGGACCTTTTACTCAATTGCTTTTATCTCCTCATTTGTAAAATGGAGAAAATAATCATACCTATTTCTGTGAGTTTGTGTTATATATTATGAGTTGAAATGTACAAAGCACTTAAGCAGAGCTGGGCAGATGGGAAACACTTTGTAAGTGCTGATGTGATTCTCCTACTTTTATTACATGGCCCCCTCTTGCAGTGTCATTCTGACCATAAAGGAGGTACCTTTTCAAGTAGGGAAAGGTTTCATGGTTTTCATCATTTGAGAATGGAGTTAGAAGAGTCATTTAACCTCGGCCACTGTATGTTTCATCTTTCACACATGTCAGTGACGTGATGCTCCGCTGCTCTTGGTAGGCAGATATCGTATGTTTTCTGTGAGACACAAATAAGATCACAAATGTGAAAACACTTAGCTAATTCTCAAATGCTCTATAAATGTGAGTTTACTAGTTGGAACTCTTTCTACAACAAGTGAGAAAAGTTCAGCTCAAATTAATCTGTGCCAAGAAAAGATATTCCTAGCTCTTGTGTCTGCTTCTAGGAGCCGTCAGAGACTCCCCAAAAAAGAACCTCAAAAGCTGGAGCTTTGGGTATTTAAGCTGATGGTCATCATTAACAGGAATATATGGTTAATACTCACCTGTTATCTCCAAAGGTGCTTTTGGTCCCTCTTCTCATAGCCTTTTCCATGTAATTAGGAAGATGGCATCAGGAGGCCAGATTCCTGTTGTTTTCAATACCCCAAGACAGGCAGAAGGGAAAATCTGCCATTGACCTCCTGTATATCCATTTCAAAGAAGGATTCCAACTGACTGTTTCAAACTCCTTGGCTCCTAGTTGAGTTCACTGGAATGGAGTACTGATACTGTTTATACCTTACAACTCTTTCCACTTCATATGAGGCAGATGAGTAAATTACCAGATGAAAGAGAAAAGAAGAAATGAAGGTATTGAGGAGATTAACAATGGCAGAGGAGAAATGGTCAGATAAGTCTAAAAACATCCACCTCAACAATGGTTCTACCAGCAAAAAGGCTTTAGAGAAAGAAAAATGCGAAGGAATACACATCGCCTTGTTTATCTTATATTAGTGATTTAAAGAGACTCTGTTCACACTGCTTTTCCATTGTTCTCTTAGACCTCCCTGTTCTTAGGAGAGCTTTTTAAAATTACAATTTCAATATTATTTATACCATTCACTCTTAACTGGACAAATATCAGAGTTCATAATGGGGCCCAGTACGGAGCTGATAGAGCAGATGCCTCACAACCTTGGAGCCCTCCCTGCCCACATCAAAGAAAACAAAAGGGAATGTATGAAGATGGTGGCTGTGTTCTGATCAGGAGGTTTATGGCAGATAAAGTTGGAGACTTAGACATATTTTTTGAACACATAGTATATTCTACCTTCCTGTTCTTATAACAGCGTTCTATCACTGTGGTACTAAACTGGCACAAAATGGTAGCTTAAAAGAACGTATTTATTAACTTCCATTCTGGGGACCAGAGGAATGAAATTAAAGACTTGGCAGGACCATAGTCCCCAGAGGTTCTGGAAGGATAGTCTATTCCTTGCCACTTCCAGCCTTGCAGTAGCTCCAGGTGCTCCTCAACTTGCACCCGTATCCTTCTATTCACTGTCTCTGTGGCCACCTTTCTCCCTACTCTTCTCTGTTTATCTTTGTAAGGATCCTTGTCTTGAACTTAGAGCTTCCTAGAGAATCTAGGATGATGTCCTCCTTTTGTCATCGTTGATTGAATTGTATCTGCTAAAATTCCTTTCCAAGTAAGGTAAAAGTTCTGGGTAGTAAAAAAGAAAATATGTATTTGGATATCCTATTTAACCCACTACATCTGGAAAGTATGCTCTTTTCTTGATGGGGATATTATAGATTCCTCCCAAGCCTATGAGTTACTCATGAGCACTGATTCTTGTGAATAAGTTCAGTGAGAACATGCAGAATAGGAACTACTCTCTGTAAAGAACACACACACACACACACACACACACACACACACACACACACTCTCTCTCTCTCTCTCTCTCTCTCTCAATAGAATGGAGGATCTGCCCCAGGATGTTTTGTTTGACCCAATTATTATCCTTTAGATCATTTAGAGTAAACTGGCTTCAGCTCTGATCCTATCTCTATTTATGTGTGAATAAATTTTAATGAGTCTCTTTCTTATTCCTCAGATTTACTAATTGTAAAATGAGCAAATTAGACTGTACACACTCACTTTGTTTATGAATCAAATCTATCAGACTCAATCTTTAAGAACATAGTCTTGAAAGAATAGTCCCATATTCACAACTATAACTGTTGGTAACAGTCAAGATTCCTCCTGCCACTCTATACTGGAAAGCTTTGGCATTCACGCTGCTGTGGTCCAACTTCCTGGAAATAGACTTCTCTTCCCAGCTAAGCCTCCTACCTGGCTGTCAAAGCCCATTTTAAATATCCCTCCTTCCTTGACCTTCCTAGACAGAATTAACCGACCCCTTCCAGTTGTTCTCAGAGTACAATTCCTGTGCACACATCAATGACACTAACTTTCATGTATAGTCATCCTTTTTTTCTTCTCTGATTCCTAGAGAGTGAATAATTGGCCTTCTCTTGGCATCAAATTGGAATCTCCCCTTTCCTCTTTTCCTTGATATTTGACAGCAAAAGTACAGGAACCATAAAAAGGAGACAGCCATTGAAATATTCAAAACACTTTAAAGAAGAAGTCTAGAGTGTTATGTTTTTTTGAGGAGAAAGGATTCTTTGTTTCCTTCCTCTTCTCCCTGCTTTCCCTAACCCTTTCATTTGCATCCCTTGCCATTTATTTTCCTCTTCTATCAAATGTACATCTGAACTTCTACTAATTTATAGTCACTAAATCTAAGGGTATAAAGATGAATGAATTGCCTTTCTGCCATTAGAGTTCATACTCTTGTGCCTAAGGTAGTCAAGGGAATACAGAAACACAGTACATTGCTTCATATCATATCATAGTATATCATATGTCTTTCATACTATATAATTCTGTATTTTAGATATACAATTTTACACTATCCACCATATTACAAGGAAGATACAGAAAATACTTGAGTAACACTCTTCGTGGCTTTATGGAAAGCTATCTAGAAAATGTACTAGAAGATAAACATATGTCCATTGCACAAATAGGAGGGAACTTATAAGAGAGAATATTTAAATGTCAAAGCCTATGGGCTTGCACACTCAGATATGTCCGGATCCAACAGAATTCTGTGGCCCAACCTTTTTCAGGGAAGAGGTCTGCTTGGGGCTCCCTGGGTTTTCCAATATCCCCGGCAGAGCCTGCACCCCTATCAACTATATATGGCAGTGGACTGCTCCAGAAGCAGCATTGCCTGCAGGGAGGATTTCCATCAAAACCAGACAGTGTATCACCAGGCCTGAGCACTGAGCGCATTGGCTTCCTCACTGAGCACTCAGCCTGGTCCTCATTAAACTCCCTGCCAGCTATGTGAGCTCCATGAAACCATGTGTTTTTCCATTGCAAACTTATTCTGAAAAGCATCAACTAAACTCTTCATTTTCTTTTATTGTCTGGTATCCCATGTTGCAAATAAAAATATATTATCAAACAGTGATGCAGTTGGTGAATGGAGTAAACTATTGTTTTATTGTGATATGACTGATAGACATTCATTACCAGGTCATGAAGATACAAAGAAGAGCTGTTTTGATACCTTTGTATCTGTAATCATGTTTGCATAAAATAAGTGACAGCAAATAAGAATTAGATTCCATTGTGCAAGATTGAGGAGTTGAATGAAGCGGGGTATGAAGGATTGTCATATATTAAGAATAGATTAGACTTAGGCATTAGTTGAAGAACTACTACCCGTGATTCTGGACTCTCACTCTACCTTGTTGAATTGTTTCTGCTGCTGTCTCTGAGGTCTCGATGTATAACCTTTTCTTTTCAGCCCTCTTTCATTTTTCTTTGTGTTGTTTTCCTCAAGATGTTTCTGAAGTACAGATTGGGTCATTTGTCTGCAGTCTTATTTGTACACTGCTTTATAAATTTGAGTTAAGACTATTTTAACATGGAATCTACCCTTGTAAAAGGTCTTTAAGTACACAAGGCAGTCTTGTTAGGTATAAGCACCATGCTGTACAAGAGATCTCTAGAAATGACTCATCTTGCAGGGCTGAAACTTTCTCCCCACCTCGTCTTCTCCCTGTCCCTGGAAGTCATCACTCTCTTCTCTGTTTCTGTGAGTTTGACTGTTACAGATTTCTAACATAAGTGGAATACTTATGCAGCCGTGACTGGCTTATTTCACTTATGTAAAGCCCTGCAGGTTGATCTGTGTGGTCACCAGTGACAAGATTTCTTTATTTCTTAAAGACTGAGTAATATCGCTTTGCATACATATAACACATTTTCTCGATCTGTTCCTTTGTCAGGAGACATGTAGATTGTTTCTAGATCTTGGTTATTGACTAACGATATATATTGGCTGGACTAATGCTGCAGTGAACATGGAAGATGTGGGTAGATTTCTTCTGAATCCCAATTTCAGTCCTTTTGAAAAGTGCAGTTGTTGGATTACGTAGGGATTCTATTTGTAAATTCTTGAGCAACTGCCACATTGTTCTCTACAGTGACTGCACCATTTTATATTTTTACCATGTACAAACATTTCAGTTTCTCTGACTTCTTATCATGTATAACTGTCTTTCCCTTTAATAATAACAGGCTCAGGGTGATATCTCATTAAGGCCTCAACTCACGTTTTCCTGACTAGTGATGCTGAGAGTCTTCTTTTCATACTTCTAGCCTTTGGCATTTTTCTTCTTTCAATTCACATCTTTTCCTTATTAAAAAAATGAGATATTTGTTTTCTTGTTATTGATTGGTATAAACTTCTTATATATTTTGTGTATTAAATCTTTATCAGATGGGTACTTTGTAAATGCTTCATTCAATTTCCTAGGTCACTTTTGCAGTCTAGCATTGCTTCTTTTGCTATGTAGAAAAATTTTAGTTTAGTCTCACTTAAATATGCTTTTATTGCTTGTTTTGAGGTGCCATGTCCAAGAAATATTATGAAGCCAACTGTCATAAAAATTTCTACTATGTTTTCTACTATGAATTTTACAATTTCAGCTCTCATATTTAAATCATTCATTCATTTGAATTGATTTTATGATTTCATTCCTGCCTGGATCTACAACCTTGCCTGTCAGATTCACTTGGGCCTTATTTTTGAGCTGCTGAGCAGCTCCTCAACTATGTCTGTATTTTCTCTGGTCCTCATGTTGTCCTTTGCTGTTTTATCTTCTTGAAAGATGTGTATCTACTTCTCCATTCAGTGTGCTGGTATTCCGAACCTCAGCTCTGAGCTTAGTATCTCCTTGATCCTTCCTTTGAAAACCCTTTGCTTGAGTGGGGAATCACTCTTCTTTTTTGAGAAGTTTCTGGGTTTGGTTTCCTTACCTACCAGGCAATTTATCATATATTTGACTATTTCTCCAGCTCAACTCTGAGTTCCATAGGCATTACACTGGTATCTTTGCTCTGTTTATCTTTGCTTTGTTTTCAGGTGGTACAATTTAACCTCTATTAATTGCTCATCTACAGTAACAAAAAGGAAGGAAGGAGGGAGGAGAAAAGAAAAAAAGAAAGGAGAGAAGGAAGGGAAGAAGAACAGATGCAAGAGAAGGAGACAAGTAATATACAATAATCAGCAGTGATAGCAGGAGACAGTTACGACCTCATGGTCCTGTCTGGCTTGAATTGTTTTATGTATGTATTCTTCAGGAAGAATTTACAACAGCTGCCCACTGTCTAGCTGCGGGGCATCAGGGATGTGGAGTCATTCAGCTGCTCGTAAACATGCTGAGGAGCTAAGGAGGACTTCCTTGTTTACCCCTGAAGGCTGCGGATTGCTTGTTTGTTGTGTCTCTGCTCCATGGCTCCCGGATGACACTCACTCTGTTCTGCATAAATGGCTGCAGCAGTCTCCGTTGGAGCCGCCAGGTGGGTTTTCTCAAACCCAAGTGTCCCTGCAAACCAGCGGCTGACAAAGGCCAGGAGAGGCCTCAAACGCTGGAGGAGGAATGCGGATCTGTTCTGATCTGCCTGCTCTGAGGCTAAATGATAAAGTAATAAAAAAGACTGGCAGAAACTCAAGTATTTGGCACCAAATGCCTGTTCTGCAGCATCATTTTAAAGACTGGGTTTGCCCCTCTGAAAACATGCTCATGTTCCTTTGAATCCCCTGTTTGTCTTATATATATTTTTCTCTCTTTTCGTTCTCATTTTCAAAAGTTTCTTAGTCTTTCTGTGAAGAGAATTAGTACCAAGGCCAGGTCTCAGGTGTTAGATGAAGCTTGAAAACAGAAAAAAGTGAAGCCGGGCAAGCGTTTCCACCATTTCAGGGGCGACGGGTCTGCCTGGGAGGGGCAGCGATTGATTCTCCTCTTCACAGGATCTCTAGATCTGGTCTCCAGCCATGGACACTTTGAGTTCTTGAGGCCGTAGCCCATTAAGTTCTTCCTCCAACCATCTTCTGAGGGGTTTACTCTGTCTCAGAATACCCATCCTTGTTTCCAAGTATCTTTCTATGCCCTGGTGAGGAGATCACACCTAGATCTTCTCTGCCAGCTTTGCTTTCTCATTCATGAAGTGATTTCCTGCTGACAGCAGAATATGACTGTGAATTCATCCCTGGCTTCCTCTAGAATGGAATCCTGAATGTCTTTCAACGGGCCTCATGGATTCAGACTTGGGTTTTATCTGTCACTCAACACCATGGACTCCTGCAGCCGGTATTCTCCATCTCTTCCACCTTCCTTTTCAGCTTTCCCCACACTCCACCCTTCATTCATGATGGAAAAGCAGCTTTTAAAAATTTATTTTCCCCAAATTGACATACAGGAGTTATGGGAAGCAGATTGACTGACAATCCTTGTGTTTATTATCAGCATATGAAAATTATTTTGGCTCATCCAGCCTTCTTATTCCTCTACTTCCTGCCTGTATCAGAGTACTTTACATCACCCACTTCAAACTTTGATCTTATTTCCTCAGTAGAATTTTTTTTTAAAATCCTAGCTGTAGTTATTGCTAATTTTTAATAATAAAGTAACTCAGGAGAGATTTCCTTCCAAAAACTTTTCTCTCTTTGAAGTACAATTTAATCACAGAATATAAACTAGTATTTTTTTGACTTACATTTACTCTATAACCAAATCTTGGGTATCACGTGGGGCCAGCCTCTATTGACTATAAAGATGAAAATGATTGTTGATTCTCCCATCCCATTTAATTTGTTATATAATGGTCGGTTCCAGTCTTGAGGACAGGTGAGAACCTTCATTTATTTCTACATTCAAGGTACACTCTTGTGTAGTGTGCCTTAAAAATGAGGAAATGATTTCACTTATTATTACTAGACATTTTTCAGGGTGGTGAAATTCAGAAAAATTACATGTGAAGACTCGCTTATCCTGTAAAAGGCAGAAATTTGTCTTGAAATGCTCAAGAGTCCAAACACTTCCTTCTCTACCATATCAGTGGGTAAATTTTCTACAAATAGTAGGGTTTTTAGTTTTCAAATTTGCAAAGTCATTTATAATCAAATGGGTTCCCTGTGTCCCTAGGTTTGCCTCCTACTTAATCCCTGTGTTTGTGTGAGTATGTGGTGGGCAAAGATCAGCAAAGGGCCCTATGTAGGCTCCATTCTGAGTCCCTCTCAGCAGCCGTTGTGGCAGGTACCTGAGGAAAACCTCCATAAATCAGTCTGCAGGGATTTGGAGCTCTTCCCAATATGGATGGCTCTTGAAGTCACAAATGGGCCACAACAGCAGCAAACGATCACCCTAAAGAAGAGAGAAATAGGCACAAGGATAGCTATGCTCTAAATAATGATATTCTCCCAAAATTCATATCTCAAGCACTAATCCCCAGTGTGATGGTGTTAGGAAGTGGCCCTGTGTGAGGTGATTAATTGTGACAGAAGAATCTCTTATATGGATGGGTGTGTCTACAGAAAAGGCCCTGTTCCAGGGCACAAATAAAGGCACTATTTCTGGGAACCAGAATGTGGCCCTCACCAAATGCTGAATCTTCTGACACTTTGAGCTTAACCTTGAATTCTCACTCTCCAAGACAGTGGGAAACACATTTTTGTTACTTATGAGTTACCCAATTTATGATATGTTGTTATATAAGAGCCTGAATATAACCAAGACAAGGATATTGACTGTATATTTATTGTCTGTTGTGTGACAAATTCTCACAAAGTTTTCACCTGTATCATATCAAAATATCCAACAGATTCTGTGGATTAGTCCAAGCATCATATAACTTGATCCTCTCCTTAAGCATATAGAAAGCTGAGTAAGGTCAGCTGCCTTGTGTGTTCTCATCTAGACCCTCTCCTGGGGAAGAGGCCACTCAAGTCATTACATTTGCTTGACAGAATTCAATTCTGTGTGGGTGGATGGATGAGAACTCTAAAAGTTTAGTGGTGGTCAGGAAATCCATATGTCCTATTTCTGGATTAATTTCCTTTTCCAGTTGAAGGAAAAAGCTATGAGTTATAGTCCATAAGTACAAGCATTTAAAATTCACTTGAGGGGGGGCCGAGGAGTTAGCTCAGTGGTTCCGGTGCCTGTCTCGCAAGCGCAAGGACCCGGGTTCGATTCCCCGGTAACCACATAACAATACTGGGTGTGGAGACCTACACCCAGCAGCAACCAGTACCACATACCACAGTGCCGGGCGTGGTAGCTCACGCCTGTAATCCCAGCACTCGGGAGGCAGAGGCAGGAGGATTGTGATGTGAGTTTGAGGCTGAGCTCAGGGCCAGCCTGAACCACAAAGTGAGACCCTGTCTCAAAAAAAAAAAAAAAAAAAAAAAAAAAATTCACTTGGGAATCATATGGGCATCACTTTTGATGCAGGTATTCTTCTATTAAATTCAACCTGAGTAATAAGGATATCAAATATTTATCACAAAGATATCAAATATTTATCACATGGAGGCACTTTTTCCCATTAGTATGTGGATCTGTTAATTGACTCATTGCATGAAATAAGCTTCAATTAAATCAGAATCCCCAGCTCTCTAATTGGCACTAATTTACCTTCCAAAAAATATATTCTTGTACTATCGTCCTTGTCCTGCAGCTCTCATCCTCTCCATTGTGTGACTTCTGCTGATTCGATGGCATTCACTGCATCAGTAGCCTGGCCTAGGTTAATTTTCTGGGAAGCCCTGGAGACTTACTCAGGAGCCAAAACCCAAGAGTCTTTACTCTCAAAGGCTCAGCTCACCTCAATGCAGGTTTACCTGGAGTCAAATGGATCGGTTTCCATAACATGAGGGGATTTTACAGACGAAGATGTTGTACTGAAATAACAACTAGTTTATACTTTTCTAGCATAGTGATGAGGGCTGTCAGAGGAGGAACAGTCTGCAGATTTTATTCTTGTGTGAAGAAGGAATGCGCTGTGTCCATTACAAGCTATTGCCATCATCTTGCTCTTTCTGTAAAAGCTGGGTGGTAAATATGTGAAGCTTTGTGGCCAGGTGGCCCCTATCCCAACTAATCATTATTACCCAGAGAGCAAATAGAAGCCACAAACAACATGTAAAATGAACAAGCATGGTTGTATTTCAGCCAGTGTCTACTTACAGACACGATTGAAATTGTGTATTATATTTATAGATCTTAAAACATATTTTTCTGGCTTTTCTTTGATGTTTTAAAAATGCAAAAATCAGTGGCTTATGGGCCATACAGCTAGGCAGTGGATTATATTTAGCTTAAGTAGCAAATTTGGTCAACTCCCGTTACAAATATAAAACAAGTAACTACCTACCATTTTGGAAGTCAGCAGGGTCTGTGCTCAGTCTCAGAGATCTCTAGAGATTATGGATGGAGAGAATAACATCTGCAGTTGGGATTGCAAAATACATACTTGCACTAGTTAGAGTCAGCAACCAAAGGAAGAGTCTTTATACTATGGATCCCAGTGTGTCCCTGTGGAAGACAGCTGGTTCCACCAGGCTGTGACGGCAGTGATCTCATGGCCAGGTGATGAGGCTGTACCAGCAAGACCAGGAAGAGTAACAGCTGCAAATAAGGTGAGATCATCTCAGTAAAGCAAGGGGTGACCTGCGGAGAAGAACACGGCTGTCTCGAAATAGAAATCTGGTTTATAATAAAGTGACAACCAGAAAAGATTTGAGGGATATTTTAAATGTCTTGGAGATTCCGACATTATGGGTGAACTGAGGTGCAGATCTGTTAAAAGAACACATTTTCTGTATTTGAGCAGCGTGAGGAATGAGGCCCCTATAATTTGGACAAGAAATGCATCATTGTTAGTGGTAGGGTCTGGCTGGTGAGATCTGAGATATATGTTATCATAAACACGCTTGGTTGCCAAGCAACTTCTCCTATCCCATTCTTCCTTCTCTTCTCTTTTTGAAATAATGTTAACTCTTCAGGCAAGTTGCAAAATAGTACAAAGAGCTACACAGTCCCTTTACCCAGCCTTTTCAGTTGCTAACATTTCCTCTTATTTATCTTGGCATTCTGTTTGTCTTCTACACATACACACACGAACTCATATCTACTATTGTTTTCTGAACAGTTTCCAAGTAAATTCATAAAAAATTTATTTTTTAAAACAAGGATATTCTCCTAAATAATGTCAGTATAATCATAAAAGTCAGGATGCTAACAGTGACCCGCTTTTTCTAACCAGTGTGTACACATAATTGAAACTTTGCTG
Source organism: Petromus typicus (assembly GCA_004026965.1). Lineage (NCBI taxonomy): Eukaryota > Metazoa > Chordata > Mammalia > Rodentia > Petromuridae > Petromus > Petromus typicus. The sequence continues at coordinate 73,101 of PVIR01003738.1, read as the reverse complement.
TTGTCTCAGTAATACCCTTTTTGTGTCCTGTGTATCACTCAGGAACACATACTCATTTTAGTTCATATTGTTTTCTCCTTCAATCTGAAATGATTTCCAAATCTTTCCTTCTTATTCATGACCAACATTTTTAGTAGTGAAGACAGGTAATTTTGTACACTGTCCTCAATGTGGATTTTTCTGAAGTTTCCTCAAGATTTCAGAGTTTTTATTTTTTGCTTCTGGGGATTAAACTCATGTCCTTGTGCTCCCCAGGCAGATGCTAGAACTACTGAGCTAAATACCCAGCTTGAGGGAAAAGGCTTTTATTGTTTGATTTTGTTTTAAGAATTTTAAGTTTTTAACAGTGAAATTTCCAAACATTCTTATGGTATCTCACCCTCAGACACCAAATGCTAATTTGCCTCACTGCTTGTGATATTTTCTTTTATCATTTAGAATTATTAAAGATTATTATTAAAACTATCAAAAGTTCATATGGATTTTTGTTGTGAAGTTAGTGAATCATTGTTTTATGTGCACCAATCAAGGATTAATAAAAATGTATTCCATGTCTCTGACTATAAGCTGAAACTCTTTCTACTGCACCATGTATTTCTGTTTAAAATATCATTATTCATTTTGATGCTCCAGTTGTCCTAGACTTGCCCAAGGAGTCCTTCAAACTGGCTCTGGTTCTCTTTTGAGTTTATCTTATTCTTCTTTACTTTTTTATGATACCATAAATTACTCTAGAATTTGGAACTGAGTGGACAGATACTCTTAGGGGGTGCTAGTGTCATTATAGAATAATTGTGTATAAAAACTAAGAATCAGTCCTACAGAGAAACTAAGAAGCTAAGAACTAAGCCATTCCTCTTGAGAAAATTAGAATCTTAATTTTCTAGGTCTTTTGGATAGACAGAGCTAGAACACACATAGATACGTGAAATACACAAAATGTATGGGCACAAATACATATATATGTTTATGTAAGTTCAAATCCATTTATCTACTTAATCAACTTTCATTTCAGTCTATACCACATCATGCAACTTACGCTAGTCTTGTAACTCTCAATATGTGTAAATCCCTTCTCTGTCAGTGGAAGAGCAAACTCACCACATCTTTAAGATATTTCCTTATTTTTCCAGTCCTTCCTATATGTAACCCATTTTCTGGCTGTGCTGGCATTTCTGTCAGTTCCCAATCCCTACACTATCAAATTAGTTCCCTCAGAAGGAAGGACATAAAAGAAGTTGGAAGAAGAGGGGGAAGAATAAAAGCCTAGGGTATGATACCCTTCCTTATCTGCTGGGGAAAAAAAATCCTAGGCATGGATGAAGTAGATGGTGAAAAGGGGGAAAAAGAATATATGAAGGAGGAAATCTCCAGCTTGCTTTCCTCTCCCAGGCAAGCCAGCCTGGCAGCACATGAATTCTAACCAAAGAGGAGGAACAGAAAAGCTAGAAGAGAACACAGACTTTCCATTGCTTCTTTCCATCAATAGCTGGGAATTCTACCTATTTTAACTCCATTCTCTCTAGTTTTTAATCTATGGCATCTAATTGGAAAGCTAGCTTTTTGATTATTCAGAGTTCAGGACTTACATAAGTGAATGAAGATCTAGTTATAGCTCTTGCAATAATGAAATCAAACATTTCTAGGAGATTTTAACTTTATGAGAAGTGTGGCCCCATCTGCTTATTTCCCTCTTTTCCTACCTGGAGATGCAAAAGTCATCTTTCACATTTACTGAAACTCCAAGAGTGAAAACCATCACAATCTCAGTGATGCCAGTCCTGAGAATGGCTTTAGTTGGTTCCACTAATACTAGCAGGAAGTTATCACCAGAAAGCAAACCTTTATTAATTCAACCACTGAATACCTGTTTTGGTTAGCTTTTCCATCAATGGAACAAATTACCTGTTGCCTGCAAGTTAAAGGAAGGGAGGTTGGCTCATGGTTTTCAGAGCTTGGTCCATGATCAGCTATCTCTAAAGCAGAAAAGTTAGGAGGGTGTGGTAAAGGAAAGCACCTCATTTAATGGTGATTGAGAAGCAGAGCAAAGGAACAAAGAAAGGAAGGGATCAGAGACCACATAGAAAACCCAAGGCCATGCCTGCATGATCCATACAGAAATTCTAGGAAGTGTGATTTATAATCCCCTAGGCAGCTCCCAAGCTAGTCAAATCAACTCTTAAGCATAATGTCACAGAGCCTTAATTGATGAATTTTTAGCTGAACTTCAATTTGAATATTTGGCCTGTGGGCTACAGGGGAGGGTTATTCCATATGTAACACCAAACTTGGAGCAGATTTGTCTAAAGCTAGTCCTACTCCATGTTCCAGTGATTGATTTAAGGGTTGGCATATGGGCCAGATTTGGAAATAATGTGAGAAGAGATTTGGAACAATGAGCTTGTCTTAGTTACAGGTTTGCTCTGCAGAATCTGAGGCTTACTATGTTGTAGCCATCTAGCCATCAGCCACTAGAGAAAGGCAACACATAGAGGAATGTAAATATGAATTGTAGCATTAAATAAAGACTGGAACATGCTTTACCTTTTGACCTAGGAATTGTACTTTTTCTTATTTATCTAAATGAACTAGAATTAGATTTTCAGCTCCTTCCTAAAGAAAGCAACTAAGTGATGGACCCAGATAATGGACCCAGTGATGTATATCAGTTACTGATGTACTCAGTTCTTGGCAGGTAGAACTCAGAGGCAAGTAAATCCATTTCCAATGAGATAAATTAAATATTACTATCAAAGTCATGATAATGTAAACATAGGATGTAACAGAAGTTCTGAGGGATTTTGAATAGAATTTAGAGTCAGAGTTTACTATGCAGAGAAGTCACAAAGGGAAGAGATGTCATTTTAGAAGAAAACTCTCAATGGAAATGCACAACATACTGAAAGCTGCAGAAGAGTAGTGATATGCACATTAATTAGGATGCAAAGTATCAGTCTTTGACTCAACAAAGGAACACTTCTTGGTAATACATAGGTGATATAAAATATCTCTTTTGACTATAAAGGGATTAAAAATGTCTAAAGTTATAGAGAATTAAAGACAGAAGATGCACTATTCCTAAAGCAGAAAGAGTTCAGAAATTATCAATCTGTTTCTTTGAAAAACATCTTATAAGAATGGATTCTTTGAAGGTTATTCCGAGTTTTACAAATAAACCTAAAATATTTTTTATTGTGATGATAGCGCTGAATTTCTTGGACATGAAACCAGAGACCAGGCAGCTGGTTGTCTGAAGAGCAGAGGCTGTTCACACCTCTCATTCACTAGGGCAAATATGTCTACATGTGTACTGTCTTTGACTAAAGTGTGAGACAAAATCCTCTGGGCCAAAGGCCAGCCCTGTTCAAAAACAGCAATATTTCAGCTCTGTGGCTTCTTTCCATTGTTCCAGAATTGGCCCAGTCCCAGTGGCCCAATTCTAGTGCAGTTTTGATGTAATGCTATTGATAGATGCACCTTTGGGAAAAGGCAATAAAAATTTATGCTCCTTAGTGATCACTGTGGGAATATAGAGCCTGTCATGTCATTTTGTTATTTGTCTAATTCCAAAGAAATATTGGATTAACTCATATGCATTCATTATAACCTAACAAATGAATCATTATATGGCATCATTTACAGCACATTGTTTAGTTATGAAGTCAGGACAAAGTCCAGCGTGTGGTCATCAACTTATAGTAATAGACCTAATACCAGCAATTAGAAAAGAAGTAAACAATAATGACATACAGGTCATTTAGAAAGCTGTCCCAAGTGGAATAAGTAGATAAAATATCAGTCAAAGGATGAAATAACTAATGTTATACTTTAAGCAAAAATGACAGGAGTACCATTGGTGATAAAGTCCACATGACCCATAAACCATTCATTCCCCTGAAAAAAAAAAAAGTATCAGACAGTGGAACTGAATTGAATTAAAATGACTTAGGCAAGATCATAGTTTATTTACCTATCAGTTTACTCTTATACTTGGTACCATAATACTCAGAGTAATCTTTCTGGGATATGAGTCCTATATTTCCTATGAAACAGTAGTGATAAGGAAGAGTCTCAAGATCTTATGTCTAGTAATTGGCAGTGTAATTAAAGCTCTTTTCTGAGTCAAAAACTTATTATTTTATGTTTTTGTCTTGTTTTGCTATTTTTGCCATATCATACCATGTAAGTTAAATTATCTGGTTAGAATTACATACTTGATGTGAAGACATACCTTTTATGGGAAGAATCTGTTATGATTAGGATCAAGAATGTCCTACCAAGTCCTTATCTACTTATTATTGGGACGTTTGGAGCATGATTTAATTATGATAAATGCAGAGAGCAAAGTGAGGAGTTGGGAAGGGTGCTCCACCATTCCAGCTCACACGCCTACCGAGCAGCCTCTTCTGACTAGATCCAAACTCTTCACAGCGAGTCAGCAATACAGCTCGCTGAACAGCACATTGTGGGCAGCTTTTCTCTGCTGCCAATCCTCCCACCACGCCCTTGCCGCCTCTGGAACTGGTCAGCCACAGATTGAAAAGGTGAACCAAATCAAACCTCTCTCCTTTTAAGTTATGGGTGTTGTGTACTGTATCCAAGACCCAAGAAACCAAATAAGGCAGATCTCTGGCTACTATTTTCCACAGATGTAGGCCAACGTTTTTCATGTTTGGCTTCTTTGACATTTTCATCTGTCTCCCACAGGTGGCATGTGCCCATCAGAAGTCACTTGATCATATGGTGGTTGGTTTTGAAGAGCTGCTATTTGGGTGAGGAAAAGTGTATAATATTTTCAAATCAGCTCCTTGTTTTAAAAGTTGAATGCAGAACCCTGAGCCACGTGACTTTATCATTTAAATTAAGACTTGAATGAATAGGAGGCCAAATTGTGGAGGTCTTGTTTCTCTCACTTGATTAGATTAAATGATTTCACAAGAGGGAAGTTCTCATGAATCTTCGAATGTCAGGGCTGTATTAATGCTACCACAGAGCCACATGCAGTCTTCCTGCCTGGTCTCTGATGACATTTTCCCTTAGGATGGAGCCTTCCCACTATTCCCTCCTGAGGAGTGTGGCTATATATGAACTGATAAAAGTCCTTGGGAGAGTCTTTCTGAAACTTTGTGGATTTCTCCCTAAAATAATCATTGCAAAGTGCCCTGGGGGAATTATTCTATCCAGTGTTTTTGAAGGAGAAATTGTAATATGGAGTTCTGAATATAAGTAGTTATTAGGATACAGACCTTTAAGAAGAAGATGCATTATTCCTTCTTTTGTTGATTATTATTCCATGCTTGTGGGGCAAAGAATACATAGAGTGCATAAACAATAATTGGTATACATTGACACAGTCTCTAGTTGAATGGAAAATATGATATGATATATTAGCAAGAATTTAGGCGGGGAATTTTCAACACCTGGATCAGTCCCTTTCAAAGTTCAAAACAAATACACAGCTACTTGTATTTACAAGTGAAATACACAGGAGGAACATATAATTTGCTGATTTAACTTATAATTCAGTAAATTTCACTTGTTTCCCCTTCTGCCTGAAATGGCTTTCCTTTCTTGCATCTTCAGATAATGTTCACTTGAGCTTTAAGACTTCACTCATTGTTCGCTTCCCCTGTGAAGACTTCCTCGGGTGTTCCTCCTCCCAGGCAACACGGATGTTCTTTCTCTGACTCACACCTTAATTCGCGTTGATATAAGAATCATGCTAAATTGAAAGTACTTATTTTCCCAGGTGCATCTGACTACGTCATGCCAAGGGCCTCTCTTCTTTTCATATCCACAGTGCCTAGTCAAATCCCAGTGCCATGTAGATTTTTCAAAAGTATTTGTACAGATAGGTTTAGCATGTATCAATGGAGTAATTTTCAGAATAATTTTCCTTTTGCTTACCTTGTGCTCCATTAGTCATGAGTGACAGAAATGCAGAATGACATGCTATAGAGATTCTACTGGCCCAGTTCCAGGCATTAGTGTTCCACCTTCATAGTTTTGGACACAGCTACATACTCCCTCTATTGTCACTAAATTTTCTTTAATAGACTCTTTTCTAAAAATTCAAAATAAAAGAACATTGAAAATTGGAGCTATTTATACTCATTCTAAGCAGCTACTATTGTATGTCAAGCTTTGGATGATAACTTTTTAGTGTGCATTACAATTCATAGCTGCTAATGTTTATAAGTATCTTCATGTAGTATCTATATACATCACTTTCTTATTTTCACATGAGGACTTGACCTTCTCAGGGAAGTACATGTCTAAACTGGCATCCAACAATTGCACAGGTTGACAAAGTTCATGATTTTCTGAGCTAGTTAGTCTTCAATGGAAGTTCCATCAATTAAGACAAATATATACATTTCCTTGATGTTGTAGCACTTTGAGCAGTCTCTGTCACTGATCCGTACTTTGTGGCTAGGGTGAAAGTAAGACACTTCATAACTCCCTGTCTGTTCCCTAGCAACCAAAGACAACACAGATGGCCAGCCTGGCAGTCTGGCTGGCAGACAAAGAGTGCATACCTGATGGTGAGACACAAAGGCCATTTCCCCAATGCAGGAGTAATGTGCATTTTCATGGTGAGGTTGGGGTTTATAGTGTTATGCAATGAAGCCTGCATCCTATGACTTCAGGCCATTTGTTGGTTTTGTGTCTTTAGGCAATATCTTTCTGCTGGTGTAACAATAACTTGTCTGTCACAGCTGGATCATGTTAGGGGAGTAGGAATTTTCTCTTTTGGTCCCTTTTCAGTAATGCCTTGTAATAACAGGGCAGTATTTTCCCAAGATGCTTCTTGCCAAGTGCACATATGCGTTAGCTCACAAATCTTGAGCATTTCTTCAAAGAGTGGGAATCATACCTATTTATAAGAAAGGTGTTCCTATTTCACAGATGGAGAAATCAAGGGTCATTCCAAGTCAGGAAGCATCCCTGTGTCCCCTCTTATTTTTTAAATGAAATGAATAACCATTGTGTGTAAGTTATTCTTTCAGGTCCTTTGTGAAAACAAAGGTAAACTATACATAATGTGATACAGAAACAATTTATACTGGGTGTGGATACAGACATTTAAACTAAAAACTACAATACAACTTGGTGAGTGGTCCAATGAGAGGTTGTACCCAATTCTATGAGAATAAAGAGGAAATGCTATTATTTATTTCAGAAAGAGGCTGAAAACAAAAGCAAAATTTATAGTGAATATTGTTTCCAGAGAAATGCATTATAGTAAAGTAATAAAGGTCTTACTTTGCTACCTGGTAAATTTGTCATGTAGATATCCACTTTGCCACACAACCTATTCTTGACCTTAGGCAACTCACAAAGCCTTCTAGACTTACTTCTTTATCTGCATAATGAAGAAGGAAAGTATATGATGGAAACAAAACAAAATAATCATTAGGTTGTAGTTAGAATCTTTTCTGACATCTAATATGTGTTCAATAAATATTAACTCTGGTTGACATTCTTGTCAGTATTGGTTTTTGTTATGTGAAGATGATGTGAATTGCCTTGAAGGTAGATTTGTAATACAGTATTATCAGTGGCATCAGAACACATTGACTACAAGTTCAATCTTGAATTTTACTCTCTTCATGTCCTTGAACAAGTCACTACTCTTCTGATGCAATTTATACTTCTTGACCAAGATGGAGAAATAGCATACTTATTACCATCCCCTAGATGTCCTTTCAGATGCAATGTTGTGAACACAGGTGATGTTTTAAGCATTGTGGTCATTGAAAACATCAACATCTTGCTAAACTGTTAAAGACATTGGTCATCAGGCTTTGGAGGTAACCTGGTTTTGGAGAAATATCACACCATGATTGTGGCATATTATGTGTATTAAATTTGGATGAGGTGTATGTCACATGTCAACCACATAACTTGAGTTTCGATGAAACAGGAAACATGAACAAAATTTTGGGTGATGTCCAGGAAGTAAGTAAGGAAAGATATATTGTTTCAAGACAATGATTCCAAGCAGGGTGAATTCACATATGGTAGGGATACAGCTTTCTGGGTGTACTGGAGAGTGGGGTATGGTGGTAGCTGTAGCTATGCACAACGTAAAGGCTTAATTTCCTGGGGGTTTAGCAAATGAAGTTTTCAGAATCATAAAAGCAAAATCAGAGACACCAGATGGAACAGACAGAACAAGATAGTTCATTTGGAGAAAAGAATGTAAATACCTGGAAGAACAGATCTGTGTTTGGGGAATAGTGAAATGTGACTTGCTTGGCATCCCTGAGAAGGCTAGACTGGAAAGAGGGGTTGAGATTGGATTTGAGGCAGGGAAGATAAAGGAAAGTGGCCCCTGAGTGTGTAAGATATCCCCGCCCACTACTCTCAACACCCTAGTTGAAAAGGTCTATAATGGACACTAACTGTATGGACCTGTAGTTTGGTAAATCTCTCTTCATATTGACAAAATGGAAAGATTTAGTGTTTCAGACAGGACTTAATTTGCTGAAAGTAATACTGACATTTCCCCAAGTGACACAGTTATATAAATACATTTCTTTTTCTGTTATGTACAAGCCTAGAGTTCAGGGCTCAAGGGCACAGCACCCACTATGCTCTATTCCCACCAGCTGTGAGCATTCCATTGTCTGAAACCTTTTCCTGCAAGTATATCATTCGTCCTTTCTTTGACGTCATTGGGACAACACTGAAAAGAAGTTTCCACAAAGGCTTTATACTACATTCCTTTATACTACATTCTAGAGATTCTATCTGGGCCATATCTGCTCTCTCTCTCTCTCTCTCTCTTTGTTTCTATTATGTGGATTCTTACTGCTTTGACTTTCTAATTTATGCCACAGAAGCTATAATTTTATATCTTAAAGGGCTGGGGACTTATCTCAGTGGTTCGAGTGCCTGACTTGGAAGCACAAGGTTCTGGGTTCCATCCCCAGGAACCCCATAGAACAATACTGGGCGTGGAGACTCACACCCACCAGAAATCAGTACCACATACCACAAGGCTGGGCGTGGTGGCTCACACCTGTAATCCCATCACACCTGTAATAGATCAGCCTGAACTATAAAGCGAGACACTGTCAAAAAATATATATTATCTTAAATACTATGTGTCATTATAACATCTACTTTTTTAAAAAAAGTTTCCATAGCCTAAGAAGTTTGGAAATCACACTGAGTAATGAAGAATCACTGAAGTATTTATTCAGAGTAATGAATTATCACAGAATTCTTGAGATATGACTGTGGCTGGAGAATAGGTAGACAGAGCAAGCCTGTAGGTCAACAAAACAACCCTGAAGCTTCTTGAATCTCTCAGTCAGTGATGGTGGGGAATTAGCCAGGGAGAAGAGTGGAGAACAGTAGTAAAAACAGGATTTCTTTTCTAACATTACTCATGTCTTTGTTTGGGTTCCTCCAAAACTCAGAGCCTGAGTCAGAGACTTGTGTTAAAATATCTGGGCAAAGGTTATAGGCTGACCAATAACTCAAGTCTTCTCGTGACTGGAAGAGAAATGTATATATTAATCTGGGACTAGATAAATAGTTGGATTTGGAAAATATAAAAGAGATCAAGGAGACTCAGCTCACAGCAGAATTTTAGTATAGCCAGTTTAAAATAAAAAATAGAGTATTTTTTTTTTAATAACCAGGGCTATGTAGACAGGATATGATGTCTTAACTGGTTCAAGTAGGCACAAGGCATGGTTGAGGCCATCACTCCTCTATTCTTTCAAGAAACGTCAAGAATCTTGTTCAGTAATGGTGCTCTGAAGAAAATTCCATGAAGAGTGAAATTGATCTTCATTAATTGGTTCATACATCATGGACTGATAAAATAACTGATCGCTAAACCACCTTTAAAAAAGATAATGAATCAAAAATGACAGAGTTTCATCTTTGATAAATTTTTGGGACTTCTCAGTCATTTGATTACTTGAGACTTCTTGATGTACTTTCCTCCTGGCAATACATTTTGATAAAATTAGTGAAAAACAAGATATTAAACATAAAATCTATTTTATGATGTGAAACAATCAAATTCTTAATATATAAAGATACTTGGAAATTATTAGATGTGGAAGAAAGGAGAAGATTTTTCAAAATATGAACCTCTGCCAGATGCATATGGTGGCCACCAACACTTTTGAAGATAAAAATGAAATACAAAGAATCATGCAGATTATAATTATGTTCTATTAAAGCTATTTCCCATGGGGCCGAGGATATAGCTCAGTGGTTCCAGCGCCTGTTTTGCAAGTGCAAGGACCTGGGTTCGATCCCTGGTAACCACATAACAATACTGGGTGTGGAGACTCACCCCAGCAGCAATCATTACTACATACCACAGTGCCAGGTGTGGTGGCTCACGCCTGTAATCCCAGCACTTGGGAGGCAGAGGCAGGGGGATTGCTGTGATGTGAGTTTGAGACTGAGCTCAGGGCCAGCGTGAACTACAAAGCGAGACCCTGTCTAAAACAAACAAAAAAGAAGAAGCTGTTTCCCTGCCCACAAATTCACCGTTTTCTCTTGAGAATAAGAGGTGCTCTGAAGAGTAGTACAGAAGTATATGAAAGTACTTTAAAGTTACATGCATGTTAGCAAACAAGAATAAATATTCATGATTATAATAACAGTTAATTCTAACTGCCATCCATTATAGCCTGCATCTTCAGAACCTGCCAACCAAGCATTTGGGCACCCAGACTGTCCTCCTCTTGATTTGACTTGGGCCTTAGGGAACTTGGCTGTAGGGTTGCTGTTCACTAGGAGAGTGCTGAAACTCAGGCGGTTCACACTGAGTGGAAACTCTCCTACCTGACTTATCCCAAGCTCCTTCCCATCTAGGAAGAACTATGTCTAGGACTAACATAACAATGATTAAATCTTATACAAATTCTATGAAAACCAACATGGTGTTGAATGTGCTTTTTTTCCATCACTCTCGAGTCCTTATTCTCTCTACTAGCAGCCATGGCTCAATCCTACACTCCAAGAAGTTTACCTTATTAAACTAAAAGCTATTGAATGCTTCTCAGCCACAGAGTCCTTTCTTAAAACTATATCTTTAAAAATTATATACAGAACTTGAACAAGAGAAATTCTGCTGAAATGAGGAAAACAACATGGAGTGCAACCTCTACAGGACATTCCTCACCATGTGTGGAGGCTTCTAGGGATTTACAAAGCCTAGTCTGGAAATATCCGATGTGGACACTTCCCGATACTGACTTCCATGGGAAGCTTGTCTGAGTCAGACTTCTTGGATTTGAAGCCCGATCCACACTTTCAATATATGTGTGATTTGAGAAGACACTGTTTAAATTGTTCATAATGAAAATGAACTACTAAATTACATAAGGCTAATTGTGTATTCTGTCTGTATTTGTTGTTCCCCCACCCCCACCCCAGTGGGCAAGTGCTTTAACCTTTAAGTGCCTTGACTTCTTCCTCTGTTAAATGAGCAAAGAGATGTTTTTTTGGTGGGATTTGAGGTCAGATAACATTCAAAAACCTCCTAAACAGGGTGAATAATGATTACAGACAAATTCTAGCAATTATTGTTGGGTTTGGTTATTAGTAATGGTATTATTATTCTTGTTATTATTATTTTTGTCTCAAAAATTGAGTATTTAGGCACTTTGACATGTATTAATCACTAACATTAAATGATGGTTGATGGCTAAACATAGAATGATAAAATAATCAAGATAATGATGCATAATAGGTTCTGGAGCTCACTATATGGAAAATATGATATTATTTTACATGTCCTATATCATGTAATCCTCACAAAAGTCTTATTTGGGAGTAAACAAAATATTACTTCTTGAAATCTTAAGAAATTTTAGTTATAAAGAATAAATATATTAGGAGAAAAAATAAATTGGAAAGGCATGTGTAGCTTATTTTTTCCCTCTGGAATGTTCTAAGATATTGTTCTGAGAATGAAGCTTTTCTGTCCTCAGGCTATGTCTATAGACAACTCTTGGGGGTAAATTGTCTTGTTGGTGTCTTACAGACTCCTGTGCTCTCCAAGGAGGTGGCAGTAACTGTGCATCCAAAGATTACAGGTCCTTCCCTCCAATTGTTAAAGGGCATCACAGTTCTCACATGTGCAACCCTAGCCTGAGAAAGTATCCCTCCACTCCCTCCATCCTACATATTTCTTTGTTCCAAATTTGCTCGCTCTTGCTTTACTTGGACACCAGAAGGTCAGACCACATAACACGAACTGTGCTGTTAGAGTGGGGTTCAAATCAGTGCCCTGGCCATGCACTGCCTGTGTGGGATTTGGAAGCCTTTTTACATTTTATGAACTCTCTTCATTTCCTTTGTAAAAGTAGTTATATCCACCCACAGGGTGGCTATCAGTTTAAATACAGTAGAAACCTTTTACTCCAGTGCCTGGAGTCTTCGGTAGATGAGATCTATTGTTGCAATTATTGCATTCACCACCCCCTTCACTCACAGGAATCTCTGTTTCCAGCCACATTCCACCCAAGTATGAGTTCCTTTCCCAGGAGTCTGTGTGCTCTGCATAGCTGAGAAGGAGCCAGGCTATTTTCTACTCCCTTGATAAAGGCCCTCTCACCATGAAATAGTCCTTCTGAATTAACCCAACATTTTCTCTTCCCCTGCCCCCTCCCTGCTAACTACACTTTGGCACTTCTTCAAGGGGCTTTCTGTAATGAGCAGGTTCCCAGAGAAAGCTGTTTCCTGAAAGGCTTATAGCATTTACAAGAAAACAAGTTTAGGGTCTCAGCATTCTTGCTTTTAAAGAAAGAAATAAAGGAGCTTAATCTGCAGGGCTGGCAGCTGTAGCATGAGCCTCGGGCTTTCCTGATCTCAAACCGAAAGAGCCATCCTCTCATCAAGCATGCTATTTCTCAGCTCCTTTAACAGCTTCATTCTGGCTTGCTGATTTGCCTGGGAAGGGTTTGGTGGGAAATTCAATCTCTCTCCCAATCCTTTGTTCCTCAAATTAGGGCTTGGTAATGTTGCCATCCCAATCAGCATAAATAGCCCTTTCCTTACAGTAGCATGAAAGATAGTGTTATGAGTGTGGACAGTGTTACTCTGGTAAGTTTCAAGGATTATGGAGAAAACTATACATGTAGGAGCCAGACAGACCTGGGTTGCTACTTGTTGCAAGACGACCAGGCTTTGGCCCTTCAACAACTTATTATTCTTCCTTAAACTCCACTGTCCTCAGTTTCATGAGGATCACTGGATCTACTTTTTTTGTGCTGTGAAGACCACTTTTAGCAATACCTATTAAGCGTCTTACTCTGCATCTGTAGTGCCTTTAGTGTTAATTCATTTGTGGTGGATATATTTATTCACTTGATAGAATGTCTCCCAAACTCATGTTGTAGGTAATACAGTGCTGAGCACTGGAAATACAGAGCAGGAGAATCAGACATGGTGTTATTGCTTTCTCAAAGGTTGTGGCCTTTTACACATCGAGTAAGGAGCACTGGGAATAAGTGAGTGATGTGATAGAGTTAGTAAAAACCTACTGAATGTTAAAGTTTTATGGGATCTCAAAGACTAAATAACCTATATGTAAATTATGATAAATGGTGTAACAGAGAAGACAACTGATCCATTTACAATCACAGGGCGTGGCACTGAGGAAAACTGTACCTCTAGTCATAATTTAGTACTATCTCCATGCCTCAGCTCTAAGAAGCTTATAGTTTCACTGGAAGACAGAACTATTTCCAAAGGGAATGTATCAGTACATACTATTTTGAAAAAAAATCCAGAAGGAGCTGTGGTGCTAGAGGAGTATTTAGGGGAAAACTAAATAGTAAGGCAGTAAGATTCTGGTAGAAAAGTGTGGTGGAGAAAAATGTTCACTTCATGATTGTCAGGAATCAAGGATCATCAGGAAGAAAGAGTTGATAGTGATGTGATGCCTAATGACTGGTAGAGTCTATTCTGGATGGCCAGAAATGCATGATGAACACTATCAGCTGGGATTCTCAAAGACACCAGAGTAAGTTTAATTCCTACATGTTCTTAGTAACAGATGTTTTCTCTCACAGCACCTCTGCTTAATGTAGGTATTTGGCTTAGTAAGTGATAAAAGACAAAGGGATGGGCATCATTTGCATAGATTTCTGTTTCCATGACTTTCTGGATTGTATAAATATTACTCCACAGGACGATTATATTCATCTCAAATCTTTTTCTGAGGGCTATGGAAGATTAAATTTACTCCAGTTCTAACATGACTATCTTATTAAAAAGCCATTAAACACTCATCTTTTCTATGTCTGTAATTTGTGTATTTAAAGATAGTTGCCTCTTTTTTCCAAAGAGACTTCACAGAGATTATTCATTTAAAGCTTTTTTTGTGCTTCCAGAAAGTGTTATCTGCCCTAATAGTTATTTATTCTACATCTAGTAGAAAGAAGGTATTTAAAGTCAATATTTAGTAAGATTTGTAGGCTTTGAGCCTATAGGGGAATCTATAAATGTTAGGAAAGTTAACCTAGATACAGAAACATGTAGATTCTTGAGTGAGCTTTCTGATGACCTCAGGTCTCTCAAGGAAAGAAATTTCTTCATGTGTAATTATATCCTTCATGATTTATGTGATAACGCTGTTCTTAAGAACTGGAGTCCAAGGTATTCTAGATATGGTAAGAGCTTGTGGACTCTATTTCTATGCTTGTCAAGCAGGGCAAATCCACTGTTTTGAAAAGCTACATGTCCAAGTGGACTGAGCTTACATGATTAGGCATTTCTAGGGCTTTGTGAGGTTGATATATAAGGGCAGTTTTCCAGGCTCAGTTGATTCTAGCAGCTGCCCGTTACTGAGTGGGATAAGGTGTGTTAAAACTGACTAGACAGAGTTCCCACAGCTTTCCACCTAGGTAATGAAATGCATTTTGATTGGTTGTTCAGCTGCATGTGGTAGAATAGGATGCCATTCCTCATGATTAGATAACAACAGATTTTCTACCCCTTAGAGTTCAGACAAAAATGTTTTTTCCTCTTTTGTGTCAGATACACAATCCAATGAAAATAGAAATCTCAATGTGATAGGCCTGGGATTTACTGTTCATTCTGTTTGGCCTCTGTGTTCTTGGAAACTTTATTTGACACTTTTCATCTTTGACTGTCTCATATATAAAATAGAGGCCCTGATACTGAACCTACAGAGTTGTTATAATACTCAAAGGAGAGAAGACATGTCAACTACCTAGTAAGTCAAAATCCTCACATGCAGCAGTGATTTTCTAAAAAAAATTGAATTGTAAAAAAATTTCAGAGAAGTTTAAAGGGAGAATTTTCTAGTAGATGTGTGGAGATTCAGAAATATGCTTAATAGAATGAAATAACAGAGCTCTGATTTTTTCTCAGTATTTCCAGGCCTTTTTGATGTTACCAGAGTAGCTAGAAGTGGTCACCTGAGCATATTATTGCCAAAAAATTCTACAAGTGACTGAAGTATAGCAGCAATTTACTCATGTATACTTAGAAAAAGCTATTATGAACCCATGGGCTGGAGTTCCCCTGAGAACTGTCAGCTGACTCCTTCTGTTATACATAGAAATATTTACAAGATGTATTAGTCAGCTTTTCATCACTGGGGCTGAATGCCTGATGTACACAATGTACAGGAAGAATGGCTTATTTGGTTTATGGTTTGATGATTCAGTTTATGGCTGTCTGGCTTCCAGGCAGTAAGATTCTGGTTGAAAAGTGTGGTACAAAAAAATATTCACTTCATGACCACCAGGAATCAAGCAAGAGGACAATACTGCAAAGGAAGGGGCCAAAGATGAAATATAGACCCTAAGTTCATACCTTCATGATCCAGCCTGACATACCCAGAAGTATAGTCTACTAATCTCTTAGGAAGCTCTCAAGCCAGTCAAGTTGACAAGCTGAACCATCACATTCCAACCACTGTCAATGTGGCATTCTAAAACATCTTTTCATAGTATACTGAATCTCTAAATGAACACAATAGCAAGATAACAATTCCACCTAACTTGACACAACTATACTACTTACAACCAGAAATGTAATAATAACTTCTACAAAGGCTCGACAATTCCAGTACTGCTCTAAAGTCCGAGTCATTGTCTCCTCAGAGACTGAAAAGAAACTCTTATCATCTGTGAAACCCTGAAAACTCTTAAAACAGGTTACATCATCTCAAAGTAGAATGGCACAAGATAAACATTCCTATACCAAAGGAAAGATTAAGGGGCTCCATAACAGTGGCACTACAGAGAGCTGAAAATCTCACAAGGCAAACATGAAACCCTGTATCTCCATGTCCTGCATCCATGGCACATGGTGATGATAAGGGAGTTGTAGATGGCTTTGGTGGCCCCACCCCCATGGCCTTGTCACATGGAATCTCATCTGAGCTGGTGTGTTCACTGTCTGGAGCTTTCCTAGGAAGATATCCACATTCCTATCATCTCCTGCTTCTAAGTCTCCCCTACATCTTTGGTTTCATCACCTTTACAGCCCTCCCTTCAGTAGCACATGATGTTATTTTCCAGGCTTTCTTTTGAAATGTGTGTGGAATTTTCTCTGACTCCACAACTTCTACTTTCTATTTGATGACAAACCAACACCACATGGAAAATACCCAGGTGCGCTGTGAATAGAAGGAGTAGGCTTTATCTATTTATCATGGGTGCAGCAGCCTTTGAGTGCCTCAACTGGTAAGCACAGTGAAATGAACCCCAGGGAAGAAGTTTTCTAGGTGATCCTTCCGAAGGAGGAGCCTTGGGGCTCTTGTCAAATGAGACTTGGACTTTCTCACCTTTAGCCCTGAGGTGAGTAGCCTTTGCTGATTTGTGAAATTCCTTTCAGGCATCTTACCTCTTGTTCCCCTGCAAAGTACTGGTTTCTATTTAATGGAACTAATCTCATCAGCAAACATACTTCCTTTCCCCTCAACTTCACATGTGATCTTATGGGGCCCAAACTTCAGTTTTTCAAGTATTTCTGTGCTTCCTTTTGCTCCAGATTCTCACTATAAGTCTGTGTAAATGCAATCGGCCACACTCATGTGACAGCCTGAGTGCGAGGCTGCCTTGGGATTCCTGCTCCCTGTTCAGTTTTCCCACAGTAGTTAGATGCAGCTTTTCACAGTAAAATGAAAACAAGATTTTTTTTTTTTTTGCCAGTATGAAACCTGCATGGCCTGAAGCCCAATTTCCAGTAGAGTCCCTGTCTGAAACTTCCTGAGTTCGCCCTACACTGGCTACATTCTTATCAATATTCTGGTCTTTTGAAGACTGACTAGAATTGCCCATCAAGTTCTTCCATCATTCTAATGGAAAGAACAATGGGGTCGGGGATTTAGCTCTGTGGTTCTGACTCCTGCCTTGCAAGCGCAAGGACCCGGATTTGATCCCTAGTAACCACATACAACAATGGTGGGTGTTAAGACTCACACCCACCAATAATCAGTACCACACACCACAGTGCTGGGCGTGGTGGCTCATGCCTATAATCCCAGCACTCAGGAGGCAGAAACAGGAGGATTTTTGTGAGTTTGAGCCTGCCCTGGGCTACATAGTGAGTTCAGGGACAGCCTGAACTACAAAGGGAGATCCTGTCTCAAAAAAAAGAAAAGAAAAGAAAATAGATTTAGTAAACAAGTACATGTACTATTATAATATAGTGTGATGATTGTCACTGTGGAAAGAAGTAAGTTCTATGCAAAGAAAGAGAAGTTTTGGTTTGTAGGATTAGATGAAACCTTTATCTTGATAGGAGGCATGTTCCAAACTGATCTGAAAATCTACTACAGATTGGCAAAGCCAAGTGTTTATTAAGAAACAGTAAACAAAATGGAGAGTATTTGCATAGATAGGAAGTAAATAATAATGTGGTGCATTTCAAACACTAAAATCCAGATTGACTAAAACATTTTCTGTAAGTATGGAGCTGGAAGATAAAATGAGATTAAGAGTGAAAATTCAGCTAAATCACAAAAGCATTAGAGGGTGAAAATGTAAACAGATACTATTTTGAGGAAGTGAAACTGTTTAAGAATTGTTCCAGTTGAGATCAATTTGGTTATTTTTCATTTCAGAGGCTCCATCATGTTGGACATGATTAGAATTGGATGCTTCTGAAGTCTTCCTAAGCATGCATGTCACATACTATCTCATTATTCTGTTAAATTAGAAAATATACCTTGAATCCCAACACAAAGTCAAGTTCTGTGCAAAACTCCATGGATTTACATACAAATATGAAATCTTCTATACAGCAAGTTTTGTAGGGGAGTGAGAATAAAATTAATGATGGCACCTTAAGTCTCATAAACTGAGGGTCTATTCTTCTAAATTCGATAATTTCCTTCTGTAGGAGGATAGAGCTGGGAAGTGTTAGGGTCCAGAAGAATAAACATGCACCTCAGCTGAACATAGACAGTATTGAATAATCCTTCCATGAGTAGAGTGTTTACCAGAGACAGAAAGAATGGGTGTACATGACAATGAGCTGAGCAATGAATGGGGGGAAACTACTGAGGAGGAGGAGCATCTTGGAAGAGACAGGAAGTATGTGGAAGTGTAACATCCAGAATCAGGAATGTATAAGTGGCCCAGATTGGCCAAAGATAGAATCAGTTTATTTGGGAATTACAAGGAGATATGGCTGGTGAGGTGAGTGCAGAGCAGATCAGGGTAGTCAGTTGTGCTTTTTAAAAATGCACATATTTAGCTGAATTCTGAGAACATAGTGTAGACTCAACTTGTAGGAGACATTTTTGTATATCTGCTTCATCCTAACAATGGCTAGTAGTTGCTACTCACAGAAAGCATCCATTTGGGATGATGGTTAGTGACTGTGGGAGTCTCAGCAGAACTGCAAACTTAACGCTGTTTAGCACTAACTGTCTAGGACTGCCACTCATAGGAAAGTAAGTGAGATGCAGTTCAGCTATCAAAATGAAAAGTAGTTGGTAGAACATGAAGTTAGGTCCCACAGGAAAACGTGAGGTTCATGGAAATGGAGATGAAATCGGGAGTTTCCTAAAATATTTCTGAGATATTCTGTTCTTTGCTATAAGACAATTCAAGAGCCCAGGTTATGCTGTGACAGGCTGGTGTCCTGACATCCCTTTGCCATGGAATCGTGTCTAAATCACCATGACTTCCAAACATTCTCACTTGGCTCATCATTCAGGCAGTGGAAGCTTTGCCACTGATACTCTCTCTCCACGTTACTTACTCCTCTTCTAGCATTTAACATTAGAATGAAAACTTCTCAAGTACCAGAATATAGCCTGATACCCTTAAAGTGAAGAATCTTGTTGTTTTGATTCTGACTTTTAGTACTATGCAATTAGGTGTGTATATACATACATATGTCTGCAGGAATAGAAATATGGATTTATGCATGGGTATACTTCTATGTGTATAAATATGTGTATATATATATTTATATATGCATTTTTATATGGGTAAGTATTATAGAAGGAGGTAGAAATACATGATACCTACAGGGACAGGAAATGATTATATTTGTTGCCTCTCAAATCTTTAAACATTTATCCTAGTACGGAATCACATACGTGTTATTTTTTTGTTTCACTCTCTGTCTTAGTCATTTCCCTTGTCACTGTGACAGAACACCAGACACCTACAACTTAAAGGACAAGAAGTTAGTTTGGGCTCACAGTGTTAAGCATTCCTGTTCACAGTTGGCAGGATCCAAGTCAGAAACAGCCCAGTGACACAGGGTAAGCAGAAGAAAGCTGCAGACGTCATGGTGCTCAGGAAGTAGGTGGAGAATTGAGGAACCTGGGGAGGGGGGAGATGCACCTATCTAAGTCATCCCCCAGTGACCCACCTTGAGCCAGGCCACCTAACAGTGAGTCACCTGCTAATCTCATGATAAACTCGAATATACTGATGCATCTAACACCCTCATGTTTGAGTCATCTTCCACACACATGCGGCTCTTGAGAAGGACTTCAGATCTAAGTCATACCACCTTTAAAATTTTTATTATATCATCTTTTGAATGAAAATTCAAAAATTAACAAGAATACCTAAAGTGAACATAATTCTAGATATTTAGATCTCAAATATCCACAAAGCCAAACTTAGCAAGGTATGAAATTAAGTGGAGATGTTACTCTAACAGAGAAATGAGAAATCGAGTTTCTATAGTCTTTCTACTCTTATTTCATTTTATGTAAACTAGTTTTCTAATGTTCTTTTTTTTAAACTTTCCATGGTGGTTATCCTTAGAAGTTTTCTCCCTTTTGCAAAAGTGGACCAGATTTACATGGCTGTCCTGAGAAACATTTTGTTTAAATGTTTAATTATATTTGGAGGCTAAATCCTGCTCTTCTGTTGTGGTCCATGTTGCCAAGATCTGACATGAGAGTCACCAACTTCTCACCTGTATTCATCTGGCACTGTGCCTTTCTATTTGTGCCCACAGTCACCACATTTTTCCCTTTTGTAGCTAATTTCTACACAGTTCACTAGGAGTGTTTATCTCTGATTTCTTTTTGAATGAAACTCTACACTGTTCTAAGGAATAAATCAAATAAGGCAAGTGAAGAAGAATTTAACATAGGCTTAGCATTTAACATTAGAATGAAATGTTAAGTAATTAATTAGTATCACTTGATTTATACTGGATCTTAGTAAGCTGTGAGGCTATCTGAAAATATGAATACTGGATCTAAATCCAATTGACTGAGTACCCAATTTGCAATCAGTTTACTTTGAGCCATCCTTTGATTGGCTTACTCACCATCAGTGATTCACTGTAATGTGAAAGCCAGCTTACCTCTCCTCAGTGAAAGTGACCATAAAGATGCCTAACTTCAAATCAAGGTTAGCACTCTTTAGCTGTGTGACCCTGAGGTGGTTATTTAGTTTGCTCTTCTATAGAGCAGCAATAATAATCATGCTTTTCTTTCTTAGGTTCCTACAAGAATTAATGGTAAAAATGTATGAAGAGAGTTTTCTTGCCCAAACAATCATGATATGAAGCTATAGTGCCACTGCCATTACCTCTCTACATTTAGTCTAGAACTTACCTGATGTTTCCAAAGAAAGAAAAACACGCACATATGTCATGAAAGGAAAAGCAATCATTGGAGCTGTGCTTCCACCAACAATGATGGCCACCTTTTGCTGCCATGTATAGAACAATTTATCTTCTCACTGTCTTGAAAGAAAATGGAAAGTTGACATTTCATTTTTCACTAAGACACAAAAGTTCATTAAAATGTTGGACTTCTTGCTCCCCCAAACAAAGGTACCATCAACTCTCCAATGTGTATTTGAGCCTTCACTTCTAGAAAGCTGGAAAAGTAATTCACTGATTATTAAGATGAAATATATCTCACTGGTGATATTGGGGAACAGTTTCAGCTAGAGTCCCTGATGACATACTGAATGAACAAGAGGTTTTATTAACTTTTACTAAATTAAATGAGCTTTTGAGTGATATATGTCATGATTATAAGTTTCATTCAACTTAAAATTTGAATGTTCCTCTATAGACTGAATAAATGCAGCATCCTGAACTTTATGCACTAAGATTAATCCTCATATAATAGTATTCAGAAGAGGAACCTTTGGAAAGTAACTGATTAGAATTTTTTTTGGGGGGGGACAGGGTCTTGCTTTGTAGTTCAGGATTGCCCTGAGCTCAGCCTCAAACTCACAGCAATCCTCCTGCCTCTGCCTCCCAAGTGCTGGGATTACGGGCATGAGCCACCACGCCCATCACTGTGGTATGTGCTACTGATTGCTGCTGGGGTGAGTCTCCACGCCCAGTATTGTTATGTGGTTACTCGGGATCGAACCTGGGCCCTTGCACTTGCAAGACAGGCTCCAGAAACACTGAGCTATATATCTCCAGCCCAGTGATTAGAATGTTATAAGCATGGGGGCTTCATGGTAGGATTAATGGTCTTAAAAAAAAAAAGGAAGATAAGAGACCCATCTCTGTCATCCATGTGAGGATATGATCAGAAGACAGTCATCTGCAAACCAGAAAGAGGTTTTCACATTCACCAAACATGTGACCTGCTAGTATCTGGTGCATCGGTTTTTCAATCTCTAGAATTGTGAAAAATCGATGTTGTGTAGGGCATCTAGTGTATGTTATTCCATTATAGACACTAATTTCATTTATCATGTTGCTTTGTTTATAAAGAAAGATCTCTTATCAAAGTTTACCCTGGGAAGTCTCACTTGAACATGCATAATACAAGTAGGAGGAGCATATCAGTCTCAGAATTAGCTTTGTAATGATCTGCACTTGCATTTGTAAGCAGTCTCACAACAGGCTGGACAATGTGCTGTGCTCCCTTTATCTTTTTTTTTTTTTTTTAAATCTCTATCTCTTTCTTTTTTAGCAGCCAAGGGCCAAGGCTTCAAGTGTGCACTTGGTTAGGATGTGATAAGATCTGGAAGAGCATAAGGCCCATCTCCATCCTGTTGTCATATTTCAATTTTCATAAAATTATGAAGTTCTCATAAAGTTTTATACCTAAATTACAAGTAGCAAACAATCTCTACCTAATTTAAGGCACACTGTATCTAGAATAGAAGGATTGCTTTGTGAGTATGCAGAGAGGGATCCAATTTCAGATTCTGTGGCAAAATTCATGTGAAATGAGCTCTTACACCTGAAGGATAATAAAATTGGAAGGTTTCCCTATTGTGAGAATCACATTAGATTTTTTTTAACAGCTTAATTATACAAATTTTCTGGATTAACCACCATTATAATTATTCATATTTGACCATATTGGTGATAAGCCATAGGGGAAAGGTGTGTGGAGTTTTAATGTTTTACAATAGAAATGTAATTAACTAAAATTATTTTATTGCATTATAAGACTTCATCAGAGAAATTGTTAGTTATCATGAATCATTTCACAGTGATGTCTGGCACAGTTTTAGTCTATTTTCTGTTGCTATAACAGAATACCCAAGTTTGTGTAATTTATAAGTGAAATAAGTTGTCACGGTGTTAGATACTGGAAGTTCGTGCCATTGTCAAGGTCCTCGTGTTCTATCATAACATACCAGAAAAGTAGAAAGGCAAACGTTCACATGAGGGGGACACAGAACAGGAGGGCCAGACTTGTTTTATTCTCTGGTGAATGAGCTTATTCCTACAAGAGCTAGTGCACACATGCTAGAAAAGTATTAATACCTGTTAACAACCTTATCACCTCTCAGAGGCCCTACTGCTCAACTCTGTGGGGGTGGTAAATTTCAATATGAGATTCAGAGGGGCCAAGTCATATTTCAACAAGAAAACATTGAATATCCAAACAAGTGTGATGTGCTGGAACATAGAGATACACTAGATATTATCTCTTATGGTGGAGGAGACTCTAGAGGTAATTTAATTTTGTGATGAAACTGGTTCAGAGGGTAGGCTGTCTTCCTCAAGGTCCTAGAAGTAGTAGCTCAGAGCAATCCTGGGTTTTAAGCAAAGTCTTAGCATTATCAGAGGCCAATGTTCTCTTTGTAATGATAAATGCAAACACCATTTATAGGAAGAATATTAAGAAGGTCATCTTGAAAAATTCAAAATCTATTTGAGAAAAACTCAGTTTAAAGTCTGTTTATTGTCATTCCTTATTTGAAATTCTTGCTATCAGGCTTCCAGTGTATACTCAAAACCTATCACTATCTTTGGGCCCTTGAACTAAGCAAAGAGAATTTCTCTTCTATGAACTAACTAGCTAAGCAATAGAGACTACTTAGCCAGCAAGCGACCAGGGACAGAATTGGAACCTCTAACTTCCTGTCAGCCATGACCCCTCCTTCCTGTGATCAATGGTTCACATTTACTCTCAGTCATGGCCCACAATGGATTTTCCTAGAATTTTCTGGAGGTGAGACACTAGCAAACAAAACAAAACAAAACAAAACAAAACAAAACAAACCAAAATACCTATACAATTAAACTAGAAACAGTCTAAAATTCTTTATTCTTAGCTCTGCCTCAAATACACCTTATTCTAGGAGACCTAGACCACAAGACTGTGACAAAATTCTTGCTTCTATGCAAAAATAGAGAGAAAATGATGAGAAACAAATTTTCTTTTCAAAAAGACATCCTAGATAATCTTTTTTTTTTTCTTCAGTGAAATGGAATTCTGAAATGAAGATTTGTTGGAGGATAACTTGTGTGGGAGTGTGAAACTCACTGTAATTAAGGGGTGAGTAATGATAAAAACAAAATTGACCTTTTTATTTGAAGCAATGGAAAAAATAACTGCTCACATCATTACACTTGAAAAAGTGTTAGGAGAAAGTTGTTTAGGAGGAAAGTACAAGTGTTATATATTTAACTTGGCCTACAGATTCATATGGAACAACAGAAGATTTATGAAAAATTTTATAATTCCAGAACTTTTGAGGATTATTTATACTGATAAGAGTGGAGAGTTGAACAAAATATCTCTCTTGTTGAGAGAAACACATTCCTGGCCTGAGAGTTGCCCACTGTTCCAGAACCTCCTCATTTTGAGTGATGTCCATGTGCTTTCTGATATGTTTCTGCCTCGTTTGTTCTTGGGTTGACCAGGTGATTGTTTTTTGATTAATGGAATGTGAATAGAAGTAATGGTGGTTACTTCCAAGAGAGGTGGCTAATATCCTTAATATCTGGCATGCCTTCCCTTAACTCTCCAACTCCTGCCCTCATGCTTGCAGCTGGAGAGGAAGACTGTGAGAAATGACAGAAATGAACTGGATGGGGCCCATATACCTGAATCTCTGCTAAGGGAGGGTCATCCAAGAGATCACCTTGACTGATGCTGTGGTTGGAGCCCTCCAGAATGGGAATAGAAACTTACAGTGTAACAATATCAGCCTCGATGTAGCATACATAGTCCTGGTATAACCCTGTAACATAAATCTTACTCAACCAGACTATAAAATGTTAGTGTGTGCTCACATAAGGGAGACAAAGACAGGATATTTTGTAAAAAGATGCAACTAAGCCATATTCAACACTTAGGCTTTGGATACAGATATGTTGTGTCATGTTGGCACAAATAAAGCTGCTTCCTGGGAAAATGACCTCCATGTCCCATCTCTCTACATAAAAATCCCACAGCAATGTGAGAGTGCAAAGAGGTAAAAAGTAAACTTTTATAAAGCAGATAAATGTTTAAGTTTTGGTGATGGACTTCTTGCCATAAAAATATATATATCTAACATACATTCTTTCTAATTTATTGGTATTTATGTTTTACACTTTAGATAAAGTCAAGATCATCACCATATTCATTTGCTCACCTGTTTCTCTAAACTTATAAATAATGAACTAATGTTAATGTCAAAATTAAAAACAAAGAATAATAATTTATAAATGAAGCCACAACAAATACTGGATTGTGAGAGCAACTAATGACAAATTTAGGACAGTAAATGTCTTCTCATTACTGTTTTGCACAATCTGTTCTGTTCTTTGTCATGTTATCCTTTCCCTGGGGGAGATGGGAGAGAAAGACCTATCAGTGACTTCTTGTCCAATTGCTCTCCTTGTCATTGGACATTTCCTGCAGGTCTCTGGAAAAGATTTCCATGTTGTTAGGAAGGAGCCTCCTGATTAGAAATGGAAAATTGAATGGAGGAGGTCATGTGACAAAATACTTTAAATAGCTCTGCTTAATAAAATTAAGTGTTTTCTACTGTCTACTCAGAATTTCCAAAGTATTAAATAGATTGACGTCCAAGAACTGTTGTGGGCAGTTCCCTTAGGAGGTCAATGGTCTTGATATATTAGACCAGCAAGGCCCAACCCCTAGTATGAAATAACCCCACTTGTATAAGGTCTTTCTGTTACTGCAGTTCTGTGTGCATATAACAGACTTGTGTGTTTAGGGCTTGCAAAGAGATAAAGGTAAGACTGGCATAAAGCAGAACATCCTGAGAGGTAGAGGCATCATGGCCAGAGTGATTAAATGGGAGCAGGGATCAGACGTTAAGAGCAAGAGCTGTTACGGAAACTATCTACAGCAGGACAGCACTGTATCCCCGTAATCCTAAAATCTGTGCTTGCCTAGTCACCAAATAGTAGATCTGAATGTAAACAAATTTAAAGGGGTAGAAAGAACACCACAACAAGAAGGGGAAAGCATAATGTATGGTGCCTGAATGACTTATTTTAACAGCTTGGCTTTACTTTTTACAATTTTGGTTCATTAGGCAATTTATTTCACCTCTCTGAGCTTCAAAAAATCATAGTCATTAGGGTTCTATTGCTTAGTATTTCCTTTAAAACTTTCATCTTACTGTGTAACACATATTTACAAAATTTTACAGGACTGGGAAGAGCTCTATTTTATACTTATTATGCCATATTCAGATCTTTGCAAAAGTGACGATATGTAAAATAAAAGATAGCATTGTCATATTCTCATAAGTTATTGGGAGGGAATAGTAACATGTACCTTGTAAATGTTGTTAAGATGTGGAGATAAGTTATTATCAGAGGTATCAGCACCATTTCAAGATGATAATCTCTGCTTGGTATGATAAATGGACTGTCATTTTTTTTTTGTTTTTCTTTTTAAATAAATAGTCATGCTTTGCCACTATTTAGATAAAATGTGGCAAAGTCAACCAAAGTTCCCAGAAAAATCTGGATGGTTTTCATTTGACCTTACATTTAGATGACCTTTGGGATCCTGGGAGCTGAGAAACACCATTGTTGGAAATTCTGTGGATGCCCTATCCCTCACACAGCCTTGCCTTTCCTGCATTTTCAGCCATCCTCCTACCACTTGGTCTGGCTCAGGCTTTGGTCAGAGTGGGGGCAGACAGAAATCTGTTTAGCTGAGTCATGACCGAGGCCTTGCACATGATACAAAGCCAGTTAAAACTCCTTTATCTGTGATCTGATTTATGGTATGGAGATACTGAGGGAGGTGGGATCATGGCCTTATTTTTCTTGGCCGTCTTGTCCCTGTGGAAGTCAAGACACTGGGATTCCGGTGGTCAGGGAAGAAGAATGAGACATACAGGCAAGGGGTGCTGATTGCTTCCCCTTTACCATTCCTTCCCCCAGAATTTTTTTCTAGCCAAACCAAATCCCAAGACTCCCTGAAGACTCAGTGTATGCAAAGCCAACTGCAACTCCTACCTCCCCACCACTTACCATCCCTAGAGGCCTATCCGCAGATCTGCTCAGGAAGCTTAAAAATAGTTGAGTTTGTGGTGACAAGCCTTGTGGATTTCCTTTGTAAAAATATTCTGATCAGGGAAATAAACCTTTCAGCAGCTTATTTTTCCACTGCTCTAGGGAGCAGCTTCCACATTCTGCTGCTTTAAGCACTTTAGGAATCTTCAGGGGAAGAGATGCTGGGACAAAGAGGAGCACCGACTCAGGATTTAGGCAAAGTGGCTCAGTGAAGGCTGCATATGTCTTGGTGGCAGAACCACATAGAACAACCTAGGCCATGAGGTTTTATGTCCAAGGCTGTTATGGACATAAGTCTATCCATCACTTAGCAATGTGCCTGTAAGGAATGATAAAGCTAAATTATTATCATGGTTGATATTACATAAGGATGCTTCATTTCCATGTACTGCCTTAAAGTTTGTTCCTTCCAGTAGGACAGACTTTGTCAATTTGGGATCTGGATCATGTTCCCCAATTTCTGCTTAAACTATTTGGTCATTAATACTCAATCCAAAAGCCTTCCCATTGAAACTTGCCGATCTAATAGTTGATCTTTGTTTTTTTTGTTTTGTTTTGAGATAGGGTCTCACTTTATAGTTCAGGCTGGCCCTGAGCTCAGCCTCAAACTCACATCACAGCAATCTTCCTGCCTATGCCTCCTGAGTGCTGGGATTACAGGTGTGAGCAACCACGCCCAGCACTGCGGTAAGTGGTACTGATTGCTGCTGGGCGGGGGTCTCCACACCCAGTATTGTATGTGGCTACTGGGGATCAAACCCACCAGGTCCTTGCACTTGCAAGACAGCCACCAGAACCACTGAGCTAAATCCCTGGCCCAATGATCTTTGTATTTTTGAAGCAACAGTTCTTTGCGTTCATCACATGGTGTGTTGCTTTGCAGGATGAATGTTTTATTCGGCAGGATTTTTTTTTTTAACCCCTTGTAGGATCTGACAAGAGTATCTAGGGCCCAATAGGCTAATGGAACAACCTAAAGATGAATATTTCTACTAAAGAGGAAAATGTGATAAATCTTTCAGTTTTCAGGCAGTTTGAGTAAGTTCTGTTTCCTGTGACATTGAAATTTTATGAAATTCCCATGTCTATTTTTGACTAATGGTAATTTTTCTTAATAAATTACCCCTTTAGAAGATGTCACAAATAATAACCAAGCACCTAGTGAATTTTTCAGTTATCAAAGAATATTAACACAGTTCTTTCCTTCCCATAACTCCTTTGTACTGATACGTTTTGTTGCTATGTTTATAAAGTGAGGAAAACAATGAGCACATGAGAGACAGGAGGAGAGTGAAATTAGGCTCATTGTCAGGAGTCTTCTCTTTCCCCAAGCAACTGAAAAGGAGTGCAAACAGAGTAAATATGTGGAATGTAAAAAGTTGGTTGTTTAAATCATCATTACTATTACTGTAAAATGTAAAAGTCATATAGGACTTTGCTTCTCCATGTTCAAGAAGATCATGGAAGGCTATGGCACAAAACAGAAGAAGATATGTTGTAGTTGGGTCCATCCTGTTCTTCCCACGCTGTGACCGACAGGTGCTGTCCATGGAGAGCAATGCTAAAACCCCAGGCACCATATTCATTCAGAGATCAGGCTCTGGATGCATGTCCTAACCACCTATCAAGTTGCCCATAGTCTGACATGTGTCACCCAACCTCATTATGCCTTGGTTTTCTAGTGTTTAGGCTAACAGTTTGATAAATTCATACTGTATAAAACATTTTCTGATCTGTGAGTATTATCCTCTGTGTGCCTGGTATTTATCACCTCTGTTTGACCTGTGAAAGACCTTCACCTCAGAGGTTACAACTTTTTCCTAGTGGAAGGGCAGAGGCTAAATCACAATCTTTCTGAATATTTTGCCTCTCAAAACAACAAATAGCATTTCTCTGGGGCTTTTAGAGGCAATGTCCCATTGAAACTCTGCTGGGAGGATGTATAGTTTAAATGATGTATGAGATTCTGATGGCAAGATTGATAACTGGATTTCCCTGAGCTTCCCAGGTAGATGTGATGCTCAACTTTCTACATGAGTCTGGATGTAGCATAGATAAAGCATACACAGAGGCTTGGGAGGTAGACTTAAATGTTCAGAGCTGGCAAGTTTGGTCACTTAATATGTGCTTAGGAGGCAATTTTCAAAGCTGAAAGACCTTTTGTAGGTGCCAAGTGTTATTAATTATTAGTATGCAAGTTAATCCTACTAGTAAAATAAAAAGGTGCCCAAATTTACAAATGGGCATGTGTAGCACTTGGCAGTGGTGGTGGAGGTGCCAACATTTCCAGGTGTGAGAGCAAAATTAATTTAGCAAATGGGTATTCCTGAGAAGTGAGGCCAGGAGAATCTAAACTACACCTTTGCACAGAACAGAAATTAGATCTTGTAGGAAAGAGTCTCCTTCTGTCTTGCCAGGGTCCTTTTCGGAGGGTAAAGATCTTGGTGGGCCACCCAAAGAGAATGAGTATGTTCAACATTTATAGCCTGAGCTGAAAAGTAGAAGTATGAAGTAGAAGTAGAAGTATGGTTAGTGCTTAGTCAAAAGGTAAGGCAGGGCCATAAATGGGAGAAAAATGAGCCCTAAGCTCAGAGATGGAAACGATATACAGCCTGTCAGGAAGTTGAGTCCTGTGAAGGTCTGGAAAGTGGCTTGGAAAGGCGTGATGGATGATGTGAAGGTCTGGCAGCCCTGAGCACGGAATGCTTACTGCTCCGAGTCTGGTGACCTGGCCTCTGAGAGGCCCTCAGGAAGGTCTGTAGTTTCCTTTGCCTTTGGAACCTAACATCTCCATCTGAATGTCTTTTTTTTCCTTTTAGATATATTTCTGAGCTCATATGTGAGTGAGAGGAAGAGGGAGAAAGGGAGGAGAAAAGTCTAATGCTGGTGATAGACAATCCAAGTTTAGCCTATACACCATTCACCAATGAGCTCCCTTTGGCTGTGAGCAAAGTATTTCCTTTCTTTCATAATCAGTCCTGATCTGGAAAATGAGGAATGAACTCCAAATGTCCCCTCAAGTTTTCTTTTAGTGCCAGTTTTCTAAAATTTATGGAATTAGGAAGTCTTTTCTTTTTCTTAATTCTGCAGAACTTAAGGATTTCCTTGGATGTCCTAAGGGCCAGTTCAGTCAGTTTGCAGATCCATAGTGAGTGAGATTTCATTCCAGACAACAATGCTGGTTTCTCCTTGTGAAAGGGTTCATTGAAGCAGCACAAACTAACCTGTGGAAAGAAAATGATGCTCACATTTATTTCTATGTATGAAAAGGCTGGAGTTGAAGAGCACAGATAAGGGAATAGATATTTTGTGCTGTAGGAGACATAAGCTGAAATCTGAGTAGAAACCAGAGATGAGGTCTGCTGTGAAAGGCTGGTCAAACTCTTTGTTCTTTGGAAGACACTGAGAGGTTTGACACAAGAAAGTGATAAAATCAGATACGGGCTGTATAAAGATCTTTCTGGCTTCCGAGTGAATAGAGTGGTCAAATAAAAGCAGAGAATTGTTAGGAGGTTATATCAAAAGATCATCTGAGAACAGGTTGTAGTTGAATTAGGAAAATAGCAATGATGAAGAAGAGGATATATGTAATCAATGTTAATTGGTGAAATGAATGAGGTTGATCATGAGATGAATGGTGAAAAAGTGATAATCTTTTCTAAAGGGTCTGATTTGTGTACAGTGTGGTTGGTGGAACTAGTCCTTGATTCTGATGTAGGAGGTGGGAGAAAGTGATGATGGCGATTTCCCAGGGAGTTCTGGATATTGTGGCTTCTGGTAAACCTTGCTAAAAATAACCCACTTGCTCTTCCTTCGTTTTACTCTCTTCATTTCTCTTATGAGGTAATAGACTCAAGCGAGGTTCCCAAACATGTGTTTGTGGCCCCAGAATCATAGGCACTGGTCCTGCAAGTGTGGTGTGCAATCCAGAAATCCACATTTTGAAAAGCTTCACCAGTTAGAGCTACTCAATAGGGTGGAGGTCTGTGTGTCCAGAAATCTCTGAGCACACTCTAATTTCAGGCATCTCTGAACGCACTTGGTTCTAGCAATCTCTCCTGCTGATTCTGCAGCTGTAAGCTGGCATCCTCTGTGGCCTCCCACTGTGTGCCATACCCACAGAAGAACTCGCTTCCTTCTGACATCCCCTGTCTCTCCCTCTGCCCCTTCCCCAACAGCTCCAGCATCACAAGCTGCTGATTGCTCTTTGAGAAATTGGTGCACTGAAGAAAATTCCCTGCTGTGTTTTTTTCTCTTTCCAAGGACATGTGGTTAATCTCCCACAGGGGTGCTCTATAATAAATCACTTCTGTAGTTTACAGGGCAGGAGGTATTTTTCTTTTCTAAGTGTGGTGGTCAATGATACAAAAGGCCATTTCCAAGCTCAAAGTTTAGTAGACAGGACACATACAGGAATTGAACATTTTTTTCTCAGCTTGTTGGAAGGACAGATTACTTACCTACCCTCTCTCTCTCTGGATAGTTTCACTGATCCCGCTTCCTGCCACAGATGAGCTCAGCAGATACTGCATACAGACACATGAAAAAAGTCATTCAGTGCAGCTGAAAAACCCATCAGGGCTGGGCCAACAATGGAGAGGCTTTAGGTGTTATTTTTCGCAACTTGCAAGCATCATTAATTGTACTGAGACCTCCAGGCTGTGCGAAGAAGGGGATC
This sequence comes from Petromus typicus, assembly GCA_004026965.1. Lineage (NCBI taxonomy): Eukaryota > Metazoa > Chordata > Mammalia > Rodentia > Petromuridae > Petromus > Petromus typicus. Next base: position 41,222 of record PVIR01003738.1, on the reverse strand, counting down.
CCCTTACACCACACACAGGGCTCTGGCTGGAGAGAGATGGCCCAGGCCTTCCCTTTGCTACAAAGCTGTGGTCAGTTCTTGGCACTAAAACATGAGAGGGTTGTTTAAATGTACTGGGAACTGCAAAGACCTGACTACTGACTATAAAATGTACATGTAAATACAAAGGCAGCAGACTTCTTCGCCCAGAGGGACTATGGGATGGCTTCCATATAACCACCCTGTCCACAGTGGGTTCTTGTGTCTCCTGTGAGGTGAACCCACTGCTGGATCCTGAGCTTTTCTACAGCACACTCCTCTTGTTTATCTTTTCTTCTCTCCATTGGTCTGGGATGAAATTCTGAGTCAAGTTGGGGCTGAGAAAGCTGATTCAGCATCTGCATTCCCAGACCTTGTAACTGTGGTGGAGACAGCTTCGTTTAGAGGCCAAACAGGCTGGTAACCAACTGTACAACCTGAGACAAGACATTTCAATTCCTCAGTCATAATTTCCTTATCTATAGTGGTGTTTAAAATTCTGATCATATAGAAATATTTTGAGAAATACATGAGAAAGTTAGGATATATCTGATGTATTTATGTACATGAATTTTCTGATATATATCTATATATATAATCTGTATCTCTCCATATATCTTTGTATATATCTATATAACTATTGATATCTATACAGATATCAATATTTCTATATATCTATAAATATCTGTAGATAAATAGATTTATTGATATCTATAGATTTATATCTCTCTCTATATCTATATATATATATCTATCTATAATCAGATCCTGGTATGTTTTAAGAAGTTTGTTGCTGGTAGGACTAACTGAAGCTAAAAACCACCTAAAAAGATTATGGAAGAGAGGTATGTGGTGTGAGCTGAAGTGTCCATCGCCTTGGATCGTCCTGGCTTAAGTGGTTGGAGAAGACAGAGAGATTCAGGATTGAAGGGACAAGGTGATTTCCTCTAGTGTTGGAAGAATTTTAGCTATGTCGTTTGTGTTAAGTTTGTGTTGTGGTCATGTACAGTGTGTATGTGTGTGTGTGTGTGTGTGTGTGTGTGTGTGTGGCTAATACACACAAATGTCCATGTGTGCATGTATGTGATATTTAATAGGTATGAATCTGACATTCTTAGCTTTCTGGAAATTTGGATACTTTTTTGATTTAACTCTGGTTTTTCACTGTCTTGAATAGTATACGAGTGAAGACAACCAAGAATGATTAATTCTTTCTATAACCTTAGAAAGAAAGCAAAGAAGCAAACACCTGACAAACACCAAAACTTATATCCATTCCTCTTGCTGCTTGCATGCTAGTGAGAGATTTTTCTCTGAGAAGCTTCCCCCAGCCATAATTTAAAAGATCATTTTGATGATTCTTCTAAAAGAATATTCTTACCATTCGATTTATTCATTTAGAAAATACACAACATTAGAAACAGCCATGAAGCCCTTTTTCTCGTAGCCTGAGTGGTCTCTCCTTTCCATAGAGGAAACTACTAACACTGCAGTGATATGTATTATTGCAGCACCTAGTCTCTGTGCCTGGGGCACAAATAATACATTTATTTTTCATTTGTATCAATTATATATTGATTTAACTTGTTAAATCTATTTGTTTCCCTCCTCTTTTGTATGCAAAATTCCATTTTTTGAGATATAGCCAAGAATTTACACAAAGACCTAATGAATTCCTTTTGATATTTGTTAAGTAGCAAGTTGGGTGAATATATGATAATTCATCTGTCCATTTTCTGCTGAAAGACAAAAAGTTGTTTCCAGTTTTTTTCCACTGCAAATAAACTATGCTGGAATGAACACTGTGGGTCCCTTGATGCTCAGGGGGAACATTTCTTTGAAGTGGAATTTTAAGTCGATTGCACTCGATAGTGATTGTATTAATTTACACTTCCTCCCGCAGGGCTTGAGGTTCAGTGTTCTCATGTCTTTATTAATAGTTGCTATTGACAGTCTTCAACATGTGTCAAATTGTTTGATGCAAAATAGTGTTTCACTGTTGTTTTGATTTGCGTTTCCTTTTTTACTAGTCAAGTTAATAATCTTTTCAGATGTTTATTGCTGCTTTTGAAGTGCTTGTTTCCATCATTAGTCAACTTTTAAGTTATGTTGTTGGCTTGTTTAATTTTGGATTTTAAGCTATATTGGTTTTATACATTACACATATCTTTTTAATGCCTGCCGTTTTCTTTACTATGTTTTATAGTCTATTTTGAAGTGAAGAATAGTTTAATTTTGATGTAGTCTTGTTTATCAATGTTTTGTTATAAATTACTGATTATACACGTGTGTGTGTGTGTGTGTGTGTGTGTGTGTGTGTGTGTGTGTGTGTGAGAGAGAGAGAGAGAAAGAGAGAGAGGGACAGAGAATAGAGATTGGACCTGAGATAGTTTTTATCATTGAACTACATCCCCAGAATTCTATTTTATTTTTTAAATCAAATTTTTTTTTGAGTCACAGAGTTGCCCAGGCCTGAATAGCTGAGATTATAAATTTGTGCTACCATGCCTGGTTCAGCCCTTCAATTTTTTTTTTTTTTTTTAATTTCAAGGTAGAATCTCACCAACTGGCTGGACTATCATTGAATTTTCAGTTCTCCTGCTTCAGACTCAGGTTCACTTAAGTTGTGCCACCATGCCCAATAAAATCACTGATTTCTGAAGTTCAATAAAACAAAACTACTATTTTTTTTTTCCACCAGAATTTGCTTTTTCTACACAAAAAATCATTATCCTATGTTGGAGATGTAGTTCTGTGGTACAGCAATTGCCTAGTATATGTAAGGTTCTTGGTTCAATCCTCAAGATAAAATAAAATCTTGATCTTACATTCTCTCTAAAGTAAAAAAAGAAATCAATCTATAGTTTCATTTTGTCATGGGTTACAAATGGAAAAAAATAATTTATTGAATTTCCTTTCCTTTCCCATGATTAAAATGCCACTTGGTTAGAGTTGGCTTTCTCTCTGTTCTAATTTCCTTGTTTTTCATTTCTATTGCTTTACAATATGTCATAATAGATAATCGAATGCTGATTTCAATTTTTATCTTTTCCCCAGAATCAACTTGTCTAACCTTTATCCATACAGATGGATTTCAGAAAAGTATGTAGATTTATGAGTACAAAATTTTGTTGAGACTTTATCTAAAATCTCATTAATAATATCTATCAATAGTTTGGATCATTATAATCACTTTGTTATCTTAAATATCTTCTTTGATGAAAATGATACAACTCTCCGTATATTTTGTCCTCCCCCCTTTCTCTCTCTCTCTGCAGAATTAAGGATCGAACTTGGGCCCTGATGCTTGCAGGGTAGGGGTGGTACCACTTGAGTTATCCTCAGCAATTCCCCTACATCTCTTAGAAATAACTGATAATTTTTTCTATACAACATTTTCACAAGTAGACCACCTGTTTTTCTCCTCTTTATTTTTAAAAGTGGTACATAAAACACATTTAATAAGACACCATGTGGTATTTTCATATACATATCAATTATATAATCAGGTTAAGTTATCTCTTCAAACATTGGTTACCTCAATATAGCAAAAGCTTTCAAAATCCTTTTAAATAGCATTTAGGATCTATAATACATAATTGATTTTCAACTTTATTTATTAGTACATGTTTATAGTACATAATGATTACATTGCTCATGGGGGAGTTGGTACATATTCATAACACATCTTAATTCTCTTTTATAGAAAATTCCCATTCCTTCCCTTCTCTCTCCCTCCATCTTTTGGTCTTCTTCCTTTTTAGAAAAATCTGTCTCCCTTTTCCTATCATAACATGTAATTGTTATCTACAGTCACCCTGCTGTGCAGTACCATACTAGCATTTTCTACTTCTAGCTACTGTGTAGTACCCAATCATTAGCCTCTCCTCATTCCTGCCTACTTGTTACTCTTCTCAGCATCTGGCAGCTCCCTTTCTATGTTTTGCTTCTATGAGATCAACTATATCACACAAAGTGAGACTATGCAGTATTTGTCGTTCTGTGCTTAATTTATGTCACTCGATACAATAGTCTCCAGGTACACCACATTAATACAAACAATAGTATTTTGTTCTTTTTATGGCTGTATAGTATTTTATTGTGTATATGCAGCACATTTTTCTTTATTCATTCATTAGTTAGGGGATCTTCAGGTTGTTGTCACTTCTTGATTCTTGTGAATAGAGCTGCTACAACATGTTGATATATTGATTTCATTTCCTTTGAATGTGCTAAGGAGTAAGACTAATGGATTATATGGTAAATATATTTCTTATTTTTAATCATTGTCAAATAAGTCTCTAGACTGGCTGCACTAATCCACATGCCCACCGATAATGTGTACTGATTTGCTTTTGTCTACATTGTCAGCAGTACTTGTTCACCATTCTTTTTTTTTTTTTTTTTTGAATAATCTTTCTGGTATGAATGTTTAAAATAGTCAATCCTTCTAAGAGTTCATGTCACCCAATCAGTTTATTTGTAGCTTTTTCAGATTTACTGTGTAATGACAATTTTCATATTCTGCTTCTCATTTCTTTTTCTCATCTTATCGTATAGAACTTTTAGTTGCCTAGGGATCATGATTGTGGAGAACATACTAATACTGCTTCCTGACTTTAACAGAAGTGTTTTGAAGCTTTACCATTTGGCACATTGGCAGAAAGTTTTGGCTGACTTATTATTATGAAGGAAAATTTCCTGTCATAGCTAGCTTGTGAACAGATTTATCATAATGAATTTTAATTTTATTACTTAATATTATATATCACCGAAACTCTTATTTGCTTTGCCTTTCAATTTCCTCACTTGTTGAATTACCATACCTTAATAGGTTTTCCTCTTAGTGAACCATACCTACTTCTCTGTAATAAATCCTAGCAAGTCATAATATTTGTTAGTTTTACTGGAGGGAAAGAAGTACTATTTCTTCTTTTATTTCATTTATCATGTTTATTGTTATGATTTTGCAGTATTTAACATTCTCTTACAGTTTTACAGGCATTTGAAAATAGTGTCTTTTCTGACCATGACACTTCTGATTAAGAGTCCACTAGACTGCTACTATAGTCTACAAAACTCTTCCACCTATTGTTTTCCCTAAATGTTCTACTCATTAAAAATTATGTCCCATCTTGGATGCACTCTCATCAGGTGACTGTGTAAGACTCTCTTTTTTGATAAATAATTGGCCCTGTGTGTGAAATTTACACCAGCAAGTATGTTTATATCATACGTTTCTCTAATACTTTCTGGGACCAATTGTGCTGTCAGGAAGCAAATTGGATTCTGAAATGAAAAATAAATTCAGAAATGTTTCATTTATTCTTCTTATTCTGAGTAACTGCTAATAGTGAAATTTCCACATACATTAAGGGGAACATATATTGTTTCCTATAATAATAATTTATTAATGATTACCAATAAAATACACAGGTTGCTATGTGTTGTGCACTATGCTAAGCCCAACATTATGTTAGTAATTTTGAAAATCTTATGGGCTAGAGCTTCCTATTTGCAATGTAGAGATAAGAAAGCTTGGGTTAGTGGGATATAAGCAACTTTTCTGGTGCATAGGTGGTAAAGCAGTGACTTTCCCTCAGTCCTTCCTGACTTCAAAACACATGCTCTTCACCACCCTCTTAGCCTGTGTTTATACCACAGTTTGAAGAGCCTAATGCTGCCCATGTAACTACATTCCAGTGCTCAGCAGAGTTTAATCCAACAGAGTGTGCTGGTTAGTATGTTTCTTACATTTTAGTTCTCTCTGCTTAACAAATTCCGTTCTAAGACATAACAGTCTGCTTGTTTGGTTTTGTCTTATTTATGTCTCATTTTCATTTTTTTAAATGTGGCACTCCAGATTGAATCCAGAGCTATTGCCTTAGCCCTTTTATATTTTTTATTTTGAGTGAGTGTCTCATCAAGTTGCCAAGTGGCTTCCACTGCCCAGAACGCTGGGATCACAGGTATGTGTCACTATACCAGGCTTTTTTTTTCATATTCTACATGAAAGAAACATATTCTCATGTTCCAATATATTATTTATTCTATTTGCAGTTTTGTTTGTTCACTCAGGTCATTTTATAATTATACTTATCAATATTTATTGATCTTTTGATATTTATTCATCTGTTACATTAGAAAAGAAAGTAAAAAAATAAATTTGAGGAAAAAAAAGTAATTGTTCTACACTGAAGTATTATGCCTACAATCTAGGAAGCTGTTGCTGATTTTCTGGGGTCCTGGGTGGTGGTTTAAGCTGGTTGCTGGTCAACAGTCATATGAACTCCTGTGACCACTTCCTTATTCTGAAACTTTCTGACAGTCCGAGGGCCTCACCACTGCCAGCCATTTTCTTTGGCTGGCCAAGCCTAAGAGAGAACATAAAGACCAAGCTGCTTACAGTGGTGAATGTTTTTCTGCTTCTGTAACTTGTTGGCTGTCAGCTCTTTCTCTTCCTCTATGATGTTTCAGTGAAAACCCAGCTTAATGAGCTCTGGCAGTCCCTTGCCTTGGTCAAGGACCTGCTGATACTTCCAGCGTATCTGAACAGGAATATAGCAGCTTCTGGAGAAAGAGAAAATTCAAAAGGCTTTTGAATGCCACTAAAAATGTATTGTTGGTGTAATATATTTTCCTCTCAAATGCTAAATTTGCTACTCGAGTGTCATTAAATTTTGTATTAATGATTTGATTTGATAATTTTGAAATATCCTTGGACATCCAAATCCAGGCAAGACATGTAAATTTCCATTGGCTGAAGTTCAGAATTTGTGATTTACATAAAATTTTCTCACAGATATTACCTAGAAAATGAGATTTCTGTTGTTATATTTTCTCCTCGCTTTGCAGCTCAGTTTAAATGTCATGCCCCTGGGAATTTTGTCCTTAATTTTAAAATTTCAATATCATGGCCAACATCTACACATTAGAAACACTTGTATTTGAAATGTTCTGGGGTGGTTCTGGTGTTTGACCCTGTGTAATGAAAATCAGTGCAGTTTATGAACACAGGATATGAATTTGGAGCAGAGGAGAAATGTTTGTATCCTGTGGCTGATGCTTACTGGGTGGGCTTCACATGTCAATATTTCCCTTTCTGTAATATGACAATATTCAAGTGAAATGATGCTAATATGTCCTTTCTCCTTTAGATGTAAGGATAATACAATGAGATCATACATATATTAGACTTGGTACACAGAAGCAATTATCACCCATAATTTTCTCACCTTTTGAGTTTATCTCCACTATCACCAGTACATGTCAAGAACAGGGCTTCTAGAAAGATGAGTCTATTTTTCCATAACACTAAGCAGGCAACCTAAGGGTTTTTCAGTGAGGGAATTTGTTTCATTGTCTGACGTGCTTACTTTTGACACTTCGCCAAACTGATTGGCTTTGAGTTAACCGTCTAAAATATCATTTTGTTTCACACAGTGGATTATTCCTAAAACATATTTAATGACATTTAAAAATGAAATCTTATTTTATAGGTACCTGGGGAATTCGCTACTAAAACAAATCATGTGCCTCACTATTCTGTGAGAGGTAGAGGATTCTGCAGCCAAGGGAGTGGCCCAGCTAGAGCTCTTGGTGAGCACGATTAGCCCTGGTTTCATTCTCAAGCACTTAGTAAAAAAAGTAAACAAATAAATAAATAAGAGAAACATGAGACCCCTTGGGAAACTAAATAATCTTTTGCTGGTTAATATGTTTATATTTAGCTATGGTGCCTTTTAAACAGGAGCCAAATGATACACCTAGAGTTCTTATGTGTTGATAATCTTATTTTTATTTATATGCATTAATTTTGTGTTTCTCTTGCAAGAGTTAAGTCCAGACTTTGCACAAGCTAAGCATGGGCTCTACTACTGAACTATATCTCTAGTCCTTCTCCATAATCTTCCACTTCGGCTAAATCTTGGAAGCAGCATCTGTCAACAGATAAATAGATAAAGAAGATGAAATATTTATATAAAATGGAGTACAACTCTAGCATAAAGAATAAACTCCAGTCATTTGTAGGAAAATGGATGGACCTTCAGACCACAATTTTAAGGGGAAAAATCAGACTCACAAGGTTAAATATTATATGATTTCTCTTACAAGAGAACCAAGAGATAAGGAAAGGGGAGAGAAGGGACGTGAAGGGGGTGAAGAAAGGAGTAAGATGTGGTATGTACCTGTCCCGATTCCCTACAAGGGGTCCAGTAAGCATGTACTGCAAACATGACAAAGAAAAATTTAAAAAAACAATAAAAGGAACATTTTCTGCTGAAGTCAAGGATCATATGTACATTGTAGTACATATCTATACATTTTTCAGGAATTAATATAGAAATACATTGGTGTGTATTTGAATTCCCAATAGCCTGGAGTTTTATTTTAGGAGGAGAGACAAAGGAAAACAGAAAGAAAACTGACATCTAGTGAATATCCTTATGCAGAGATTGTAGTAAAGATTCGCTGACGTTGCATTTCTACCTCATCGCAATGCTATGGAATATGTTGTGATTTCATACTTGAGAAAAGTGAAGCTTGGGAATGCAAAGTATGCACAGTAATTTGGCTGCATAAATATCAAAGCCAAAGTTAGAAATCTTTCTGTCAGACTCTTTACTAATTCTAGTAAGTATTCTTTCTTGAGAACACTATACTCTCTTTAGGGAGGCAGTAAAGTAAAATATGTGCAGTATTTATGCTACTTTTGTGCTTATTTAACATATTCACTTCTTTGAGACCTCATTTTTACTTTCTTATAGAGCATAGGGCTACAGCTTTGCCATTAGACTCACATCACTGAAGATTAGAAGGAGTTAATATTTTTCCTTTTTTGACAGAAGATGAAACGTAGACTGCAGCTAAAAGCCACAAAGCTGGGTATTTATTAAACACACCAATTTCCCTTTCATCTTGTTGGCCAGGGTTCTCAACCATAATCTAATTTCCCCTAAAATTTTCCATAGAGTAGAGTGATGGTTCCAAATCCTAAAATGCTGAGAGAATCATTTAATGACCAGTGGTGTACGTCTGTGAACTCATCCCAAAACTGGTAATGAGTGGAGAAAACTCATGGGAAGATTTTAGATCTCACTAAAATAATCTGCTAGGTGAAATCATGTGCTTCCTGGAGGCAAACAGGAATTTCTAGATGGTTCTATTTGCTTTGGTTGCAAGGATTTGGTATTCTGTCTCATTCTAGAAATCATCCTGGCCATCTACTTGGCAAATAAATGGTAGAGGTTATAAGTAGGCAAAAAAAAAACAAACAAACAAACAAAAAACCCCAAAAAACAGTGAGGACGGTTTTGTGTGTTGTTTTGATCTTATGCACTCAGCCAACTTGAATTTGCCAAGAGCCCATTTCATACTAGGCTCTCTTGTCTTTCAGCCAGCTTGATAAAAACAGGCCTTAACTAAAAATAAGCTAAAGGGAGTATATAAACAGGTAATTCTAGTATTTTGTGATGATTTTCATAATAAAAGAATATTTATCCTTAGAAAAGAGGGTATTGATTAACAAGTGAAGATTATTAGGTGAAAAAGAAAATCCTTGTAACTACTGACGTTGATTGAACCCTTAATGCTAATTGAAGTGCTAGGGTGTGCACTTAAACATTTTCACTTGTAAATACTAATGATAAATAATAATGTTTTATTTCTGCATATTCATACATGCATATGACACATCAGAGTCATTTCTGCATCTGAATTATCCCAACACTGCATCATCAGTTTTAAAATGTTCTCTTGGCCAGGAAAGTCATCTGATGGTGGTTCCCCTTGGAAAGAAGGAGCAAATCTCCAGAATTTAATCTCTTAAAACTGACTTCTTGTGAATACGAAGATAAAGAACCAAATTTCTTTCCATCCTTACTTCCTTCCCCTTTTTGCTGTCCTTTTTCTCTTCTTCCTTTTGCTTCCCCCCTTTCTTCCTCTTTTCTTAACTTTCCAACTTTTTTCTCCTTTATCTCTTTCTCTCCCTACCTTTATTGTAATATTACTCTTTTCCATCTAGTACTTTATTCTATTTTGGCATCTTGATATCTTTAGCCCATATTTTAATCATCAAGTATATGAATATTCTGGGACTAGAAAGTATAGTGATGAGCACAATCTAATCCTTGACCTCCTAGTGCTCATGGTTCAGTGAAAGAAATATGTGGATATATGATTATGATACAGCACGATGGGTGTTGTGATACAGATCTGCACCACACAACTACAAAGGTGGGTATGTGATCTTGGTTCAAGCTTACTGGGGGCTTCCGGAAAGTGGTGACTCATTCTGGATCATGAGGTGGAATTGCTATCAGAGAGGCTTGACAGGGTGAGGCACTGGGAAACGCAAAGCTTCTGCAGCAGCTTTGAAGGAGCAGGAACCAAGAGTGTCAGTGGAGTGGACTTTCATTTCTCATAAAGTTAGAGTTTCCTATGCTTCCTCTTAAGAGAACAGACGAAATCACCATTTGTTATGCCAGCCACGGGCTATATATAGAATGATTGTTTTGACCTGCTTATAAGCAAGATCTTTGGCCACTAGGTTATGGAACCTTTTTTGTTGACTTAGTCTCTGTACATGACAAGATCCAAGAAACCTTCCATTTCTCTGTCTCTGCTCTCTGCCATGAGAGGATGCAATGAGCAAATGACTCTGTAAACTTGGAAGAGGCCTTCACCAGATACAGGATCTCCTAAGCCCTCCATCTTCAACCTCTCAGCCTCCAGGACTGAAAGAAATAGAAGTTGACAGTTAAACTGTGCAGTCTGTGGAAGTTAATTACAGCAATCTAAATGGACAAAGATGCTGTGTGTGTACCTGCAAGTAGCTGATGGCTGAGGTTTACAGACTATGTCTTCAGACTGACACCCAGCAGCCTCAAAGGAGTCAAAGACTGGCTTCCTTCTCTGTCTTAGTGTTGAACAAAAGAAAACTCCAATTTGCACAGACATAGTCATGGAGAACAAAGAAAGTGTTATATTGAGGGCATTGTATCATGAAAAACCTCTACTGTGCCTTAAGTCTTACATATACATTCTCATTTAATCATTAACCATCGTCCTTTTCCGAAGGAACTCTCCACTTCGTTAGCCAGTCTCTACAAGAATTTATTGATTCCAAGGAAACACCATTTCCAGTTGGGTTTGTCCTTACACTTACCGTGCAGGTGCAGGGCACCAGAGGGATCAAGTATGAATAAGAAGGTGTATACAATATAGAAGCTGGTTAGAGCACTTCCTGGGACATGTGGAAAGCTACAGGTGCTGTGGTCTGTTTAGGAAATTTAAGAACTTTTGTTTTCACTACATTGGTTTGAGGACTGGAAGATGCATTTTCCTTAGCACTTATATGCATTGATGTTTTGCCTGGCACAAACTATATGTAGAAATCTGAACTGTCCTTTGTCTTAGTCACTAAAGCTTATAGGAGAGGAGAGGTATATATTTTGGGTAACATTTTCAGTCCATCACCCTCTGGTTCAAAGGCAAGATGGCACAGCAGAGAGACATGGCAGAAAAGGAGCCATTCACATCATGGCAATTGGGAAGCAGAGCAATAAGAAAGGAATTGGGTAGAAGACATGTGCATCCTGTCACACTTCCAGTGACTCACCTTTTCTGGCTCCTAAGATCTCCTTTATCTACAGTGAAAACATGATTCAGTCACTGTCCATGAGCCCCACCTCTAAATGCATGAGGCTCTTGGGGACACCTAGATAGGAACTATAGCAACCTTCTGTGCTGACTCGGCCACTGTTAGATCTTCCAGGTACAAATGCTCTCATGGAAGAGTAAATTTTCAACAAACAATGGAGGGTCAATTGGATATTCACATAGAAGTCAGTAAATTGATCTCTGGTTGACAATTTATACAGAAATGAAGCCATAAATGACTCATAGCTCAAAGTGTTATATCTCATACTAGTTTTAGGAGAATATTTAGAATCTTTGCCATCTGACTAAGGAAGAAATTCCTAAAGAAGATACAAAAAAGTATGAAGTACAAAAGAAAAAATTAATAAATTTGACTTTATAAGTTTAAAACATCTCTCTTCCTAAGATTTTAGTATATAAATGGAAAGACAAGTTATATATAAAAGTGCAATAAAAACTGCTGAAGTATTTAATAGATAATTTTAAAAAGACAAATTTTGATAAACTTATGGAAATATGCTTAATGTCATTATTCATCACAGAAATGCAAATTAAAACTACAGTGAGAAACTGAGCAGCCATTATAATGATACCTAAAAATATTGACATTAAGTTTTGGTGAGAAATATATTAAATGAAAATTCTAGTATTGTTAGTGAGAATGCACAGTAATTTGAAAACCCAGCTGATAACTTTTATGTCTTTTTTGTTTTTATCACTTTATTTGTCTTTATAGTGCTGTAAATAAAATCTTCATTAACCTCTTTTTAAAAATTTATTTTCTTAGTAGTACATGTTTGCAGCACATAATGAACCTAAATGTGCACTCACTGTATGATCCAGCAATTCCTCCCTTAGGAAATGCAAACAGATGCCCAGGCAAAGATTTCTACTTGAATGGTAATAGAAATATTCTCATAATAGCCTCTAATGGGTGATGATCTGACTATCCATTTCCTGATGAATGGATAACCAAATGGTGGTTTATCTGGGCAACAGAATATTATTTTGCTATAAAATTAATCAAATACACTTATGAATGTATTATAAAAACATCATGCCAACTGAAAGAAGCCAGACTCAGAAGACTATATATGATAATTCAAATTTTATGAAATGCAAGAATAAGTGAAACTAGAGTGAAAGAAACGTATAACTTATTGCCAGGAAATCACAGAGAAAGAGCAAAGATTTCCTCTTGTGGAACAGAAGGGTATTTTATAGAGATCTAAATGTTTTCTGTTATGATTGTAATGATGGCTATGAATCTGTACATTTTTCAAAACTCAGTGAAATATGTACTTAATATTAATGATTATGGTGGTAGTAATCTGAAATTATACATTTATCAAAACTCTACAATACGTAATTAACACTAATTTTAGCACATATAAATTATATATAAAACTTATTGGAGGAAGCTTACTTTCAAAGGTTGTACACACATTGACAGATACAAGTTTGTAGCTTACCGCACAACTAATGGGAAACAAAATTACAACTTAAAAATGGATCATATTTGCAACAAATATGAAGCTATGACTTGTGGGCCATAGGTTCTGCCAATGTCCAATACAAAGCTGTGACCTAGACAGCAGCTGTGTTAGCTGAGTAGAAAAACCTGATGATGGTGTAACTAGTGCAATACAGGCAAACACAAGATGCTGTGGATACACAGAGAAGCGAATCCTAACCCAGCCTGGAGGCTAGGAAAGGTCATTTTAGGATGAAAACGGAGGGAAGAAGGCAAATTGAGCAGGCGAGAGTGGGTGGAAGGGACATTCTCTACAGGGAGGTTTACAGGACTAGAATGTTAAGGGGAAAGGGAAGTGGGGACTCTTGAGTGAAAGTGAAACTCAATATAGGGGCATATTCTACACATAGAAATAAAATTTAATCATTGTTTCATGTAGGAAGTAAGGGAAAAAAAGAACTATGCTGCTACTTTTTTTTTTTTTTGATGGCACCATTTACTGAAATTGAAACACAGGAGCAAAATAAATGGGTTTGTGAGCAGTTGGCATGGAGAAAAATGAACCATGATTATTGAATGCAAAGCACCTATACGGTATCTAGTACAGTCAGTAGAGGGCCATTGAATATAAGAGTCTGTAATAGAGAAATGTGCCCTGAGAGAGAGATGCAGGTTGGGAAGGCTTGAACACACTTTACTTGTTACCAGAATATCTCCCTGGAGTTCAACTAGCAAGCTGGGAAAGATGACCCAAGGTGAAGAGCACGACACGTAGCTCTATGGCTGGGAGAGTAAGATGTTTCAGAAGCCAAGGGCAGAGCAGTTTTGAGTGAACAAAAACACTATTAAATTTCAGAGAAGTCAAGTAAGGTGAAGAGTGAAAATGGATGTGTAGCTGGCAAGGAGCAACTCAGCAAGCAGTACTGAAGTGTGGAATGGAGGTGATGAGGATGCTGGATATACAGATCTGAGAGGTAAGTGGAGGATAATGAGACAGAGACATTTACTATAGATTCACAGAGAATCCTTTTTTATGAAGGGCAGAGAGAGAGAAGGGGGAAGGGAGGGAGAGAGAGAGAATGAAGATGATTCATGAGTCTGGCTCTGGTTGAGGACCTGGGACTTGTCTATGAGCTCACAACATGTAGTCAGTAGAGTGGAGCAGATGTATGAAGTGATATTCTGGAGAAAGTGAGAAGGGGTGAGACCTAGAGGATGAGATCCACCTTTTGCCAAAATAGATCCTGTTTTTTTCCAATCCATCAAAAGAAGAGGAGGAAAATTTGAGCAAAGACGCACAGGTGTCTTATGGTATTTTGACTTCTGCTCTCTATTTTTTCTTCTGAAGTCACAGTCACATGGAGAGTAAATAAGGGATGAGGTCATGTTTGAGTGTAGAGGAGATACTGTTCAGAGCAGGGGAAGAATGATATGAATCCTGGGCATTATTAAGGACCTATTTCCATTTGAAGGTCATGAATTAAAACCATTTCCAATTTGGAGTGATTTTTGTTCTTTTACCAACTACCCAGGAACCCAAGCGCAGAATGGAGAAAATACCAAGTTGAGTTTAATCAGGTTTATACTGAACTTACATTAAGACATAATACAAGGCATTTGAGAATTTGAGAAATTGAATTGATGTGATGGTGAATGCAGTGTCACCTGTACAGAGAAGGAAATGAAAGCCAAACATTTTGAGAAATGAATAGGAAGTAAAGGAGTCTGTATCCCTATGGAAAGGTATATTGGGGCTATTTGAGTTGAGATAATGTGGCCAGAGTGGAAAGATGATGATCACAGAAAATGAAGAAGACAAAAAAAAAATGTGAAAGCCAAGGCTAGTAGAAGGATTACTCAACAATGAAGCCATCAAAGATGACAACAACATATAGGACAGGAGGAAAGATAGAAAGGCAGAGATCAACATTTGGATATCAGAAAGTATGTGACTAGAGCCAAAGTTATTTAGGTGACAGTTGGTGCCTAGGAGGAATATAGCAAAAGCAAAGATAAACATATTAAGTAGGTGGGAGCTTTATATCAGGACTGATGAAATCTAATCTGAAAGTGGCTCTTAAAAGTAGAGAAGATGCAGCATCCCAGTCTTCAGTGCCCTAGGAGAGGGGAGAGAGGTCATCCAATTGACCGTGTGGCTTGAGTCTTCAGGGTCCACTGAGACTTTGCTGGCCTAGTGTTGGTAATAAGAATAGGAGAGAAGCTTTTTGATGAAGAGAAACTCTGCGAGATGGCAGAGCAAGCAATCCATGGGTTGTGGATGCCATGAGAGCTCTACTGCTTTCTCCATTAACGTCATAAATAAGGTTTTTGCTCATCCAACATAATGCAGCCAAAAAATAAGCAGTTCTGAAAGAATATTGTTATCATCATTACTGTTCTAGATATATGTGGTGACGGACCCCAGAAAGGAAGTATTGTGTCTAGTGAGACAACCTTTCAGTTAATCAAGGTGGAGGGAAAGGGAAAGCCATGAGAGTCTGCCCAGGAGAAAAGATGAAATCATTCAGTAAATAATAATTTTATATCTCAAGGTAAATCTTTAAACAATACAAGAGGTCTGAGAACCCAATCATCAGAATAACATTTCCATTCTTCAATAATAAAGAGCCTAGAAACGTTGAATGATTTAACTTTTTCTTTGTTGACAAGAGCAAACTGTATAGAAAAGGGAATTGTGGAGAAGAACTGTGACTCCTTCAGTTCTTTAGAAGGCTCTGGTCCCAGTTGTACAGTCTGCTGAATTTTGGAATAGTCTTGTAATTTTTTACAACAATATCAATACCCAGTCAATGTACTGCTATGATTTCAAGTAGACAATAGATATTACTTGAAAGTGAAAACTTTCCTGAACTCACTGCTCTGCTGAGGGCCTGCTGTTGGACTCTTTATGTAACGGGAGTTCTCCTCCCTCTCTTCACATCCTGATCACCCCCAAGGGCCTTTCAAAGGGAAATAGCCTGCTTGGTGGCTGTGCTCGTTTCCTGGAGGTATTCGAGACAGATTCGACTATTTAAAATGCAGTTGTTCCCCTGAACTCAGCGTGACCCTTCTGCACATAACTTCTGGGAGCTCAGTCAGTGCTCTTGACATTGCCTATCCCAGACGTTCCTCTGTCTCTCAGAAACTGCTTGCTTAGATCTTGCTATTTTCTTTTTCTTTTTAGAACTCCAATAGCTTGTGGCACGCTTGTTTGTTTACATTTTGTATATTTTTCAAAGCCTCAAAGGTTGACTCTAAATTCTACGTATGCATTCATTTTGTAAATACATCCGTTCCTTTTATTTTGTAGTGAGTTAGGAGCAGCAAATATCTGGCTTCCCATGTTTCTAGCTCTCTGATAGAGCACAGAGTCTGGAATCAGCCTGCTGGGGACTAAATTGCATGCTGCTATGGTCCACACGATCTTGAGGCATGCTGTTTAATCTCTCTGTGCCATAATTCCCTTCTGTGTAAGGGGGATAGTAATGATACGAGTTTTGTAAGGACTAAATTAATTCATAAATACACAGTGTTTAAAGCAGTGGTTGGTGCGACCCAACAGCTCTTGATATAGTTGTGATTACTTTTCTAACCATCTTTGCATCCACTATTAGACTGAATGCCTCCTAGGATGGTAAGTGGAGCTTAGTAAACCTCCCTGAAGCAGCTGAGACCATGAGGAGATAGATGCCTATAGATGTCGAGCTGCTGTCATAGATGCGACTGTCAACTTCCCACAGGAGATGAATCTAATTTATCATTTTTTCTGCTTAAATTGAGTTAGTGAGGTGATTAGCAAGATGAAAGAATGAAAAGATTATCAGGCAGGGGAGAGGCTGAGACTGGGTGATATTAGGGGTTTGTGAAGCACCTTAGCAGTAAGGTAGAGGAAAGTTATTTCTAGTTGGGTGATGTTCTGCTCTTTGATAGTTGCTTTCCTCTCAGCAGCAGAGATTTTGCCCCTGGGTCCCCTCTTCCTATTGTTTTATACATTTTACTTTTCACAAATGTGAGTGGAAATTTGGGGGACCCAAAGAAACATTTTTTCCCAGGTGGTTAATGGACTAACAGATGACCCATTTAGGATCAGGGTCCTAAGTCACATTGAGCGCTGGACTCATTGGGAATCTGCAAAGTGCCGGAGAAGGGTGTGCTGTCCACAGGCTGCACAGTTGGGCAGTTGCTGAAATCTCAAAGGTGATCGTGACTTCCCAGCCAGTGGTAAATCCCAGTAAATAGAATCCCAGTAATCGGTGTCCAGAAGTCTGAGAATCCATATGTGTCACTGAATGTCCAGTGTGGGGTTCACATAGTGACACAGCTAAGTCCCTGGCACACATGGAACGAGAGTGGTGGGCAGGGAAGTCAGGCTGGGATCTGCTCCCCATCTTGATCTATCCCATCCTGTCCTACCCAGCATGCTTTGAACTTCACTGAGTGCTGGCAGCCTCAGACTCTATGCTGGTAGAACTTTGTATTTAGCCACAGAGTAGACACATAAATTCGATTTCATTTATTCTTCCTGACAACTCCAAAAGGCAAATCATACTTCATTTTGAAGAATAAGACAGTGAGATGAGGAAATTTATAATTAAAAGTGTGGATAGATTTTAGTGTCTCGTAAGTCAAAATTTGATTGCTTGGTGGCTTTGCCAAGATCTGTCCACGGGACCTTGAGCACAGACCCTGACTTCTAAGAGCTCTGGCTTCTCTGAAAAAGGAGCCTTTTGGGACCATGTGAGGGTTACAACTGAGGGCTAGTTTCTTGGAAAACACCAATAAAACAGCGATGCCATGTCTTGTTATTCCTTTGCAGTTTTTTTTTTTCACATTTGTGGACATTAAATACCTAATAATTTAGAGGGGAAAATGAAGTGAAATTACCTCCCTAATGGGCTGTCATCATCATGTAATTCTTGCATATGTTTTACAGTGAGTCTTTACATTCCTCATGCAGAAAAATCTGCTTCATTTTCAAGTTTGTCTAAAGACAAAACAGTGAAAAGGCAGGAGAAAAGAAAGAAAAATACCTTTTGTCTAGTCATTTGTTATTGAACTATTTACTATGTCTCCAAATTACACTGTTCTTACACAGAAGAAGTCTGGGCTGGATTGGAATTAGCTGGTTCTGAACTGGAAAGGTTAGGTCATCACAGAGCCTTGCATGGGCCAGTACATGCAGGGTTCTCTTTCAAAAGAAGTTCCCTGTCATTGAGAAAGATATTTCTCCAATCTTCTCTGGCTTTTGGCCCACATTCTGGTCATATTGGAGGGACAAGGAGATGAATATCCATCTTCCACATGTAGAATCACAGAAAAATCTGCAACAAGGAGTCTTGATGGCGAAACCTTCCATGCACTATAGAGCAAGTTCTATTTTCTCCCTCCAGAGGCTGAAATAGGGAGGGATGGAGGGTCTAGCCCATGATCGACCTGCATGAAAGTGCATGAAAGAGTCTTTGTGAAGAGAAGGTCATTTATCAAGGCAGGGCCATTTCAGACAATAATTTAACTGTAGACAGAGCCACTCATAGCAACTTTACATCCAAACCTATGGCCTCCCCACCACCGCCAGTCACTTTGCAAATATGTAACTGGTGTGCACTTTTGCTGACCTAGTTTTTAATGTTTTTTTTTGTGGGAGGGGGATTTCTCTAGATTTTTAAGTATTAAATTTTTATTGCATTTGAGGAATTAGGGAGGAGGGAGAAAAAAAAAACTTTAAAAAAGAAGCATTTTTTAGGGAAGTTAGCCAATGTTCCAAAGAGCCATGTTGATGAAATAGTGGAGTTCAAGTGAAAACAAATTGAGTTTGGAAAAGAAAATTTCCTCCACCCAGTGGCAGTTGGAGCTTCCCTTCTGGGTTACTTCTAACTTCCTGGAGCCACGTTTACTTTGCTGAGCAGACTAAATCACTTAATTTGCCGGCTTCTCCTTGTCCCTGCCAGACCTCACTCAAGGAACCCTTCCAGGGCCATGAGAGCTCACCAGGCCTCCGTCTGCCTGAATCACTTCTGGAGGACCACACGTCCACAGGGTGAGGTTGCCTGTCCTAATTCAAGACAGCTCAAAGTCATGGGAGAACATTTCTCCTTCCATCCACAAAACAGGTCTGAAGGATGTGATAACAGCAACAGCTAATATCAAGCGTGTGCTCAAAGCTTTATACTGATGAATGTATAAATTCCTCTGAACTATATGATATAGAGTGCTCATGTTTTTCTGGCTTTGTAGATGAAGTACTTGAGATTCAGAGAGTAGCTAGTTTCATTAAGGTTATACATGCAATTGTGTTGGGTTTTCCAGATCAGACCATCAGACTTTAGACTTGGGTTTTAACCCTCAATTCTATGCCTGGGAAAGTCGAGTGTCACGGCAGTTTCACAGTAAACAGCTCATTCAGCTCTGGATTTGGGGATAGATGGTGGGATGTGATGATTCCTGTCAGAAGGTCCCTGTTGAAAAGGGGTTCAAATTTCAGAGGGGAAATATTCGTATGAACAATATTACCAGGGCAGGGAGGGTATGGGTCAGTGAAGTTTAGAAGTTCTAAGGAAGACTAAGCAATCAACTTGGTTCTGATAAAGAGACCCCATAAAGAAAAGTAACATAAAGAAAAACAGATATTACTTGATTAAGAACTGAAGAACATAGAGAAAGTTTAATCTAAAGCATCATAACAAAAATGATAATAGAGATAAACACACAGATAGTTGGACTTGAAGAACACACCAACAAGTAGAGCCTAGAACTGTTTTAGTGTCAGTGGAAAGTGCAAAACATGTCAATTGATATATACTTGGCCATCTTCTTTTGTGATTTTGCACAATTGAATGAGAAAGAACATTATATTTTAGGTCTGTACCATAAACTCTTTAGTAAATTATCTTTGTCCTCTTTGCCTGAACTGTAGCAAACTGAGGGAACTCTGAGAGCCCAAAGCAGAGTGACCTTCAGCATAGGAAATTCGGGTCTAGGGCTCTTTCCCAAGTCATCACACCTGCTCTGGCTGATCATATTAGAATATGAATCTATGAACCTATAACCTATGATTATTTGTTCCAGTCTTTATTCTGACTAATCTGCGAATGAGAGTCAGAGACAGAGACAGAGAGAGAATGATTCAGTCATTGGTCAGTGAGAACCATATGTATGGAACACAGTTTAGGCCTTATCTGCAAAGAGACCGGAAGCTCCTGGAGAGTATTAAGCAAGGGAATGGCTCATCCTGTGGTTAAGGAAATTTGGGGTACTGTGTATACAAGTGCTGGCTCTAGAGTCAAGGTTACGGGAATGGAGGAGGGACACATGCCTGGTGGTGTGAGCCTTTGAAGTGTATCTCACTTCTCTCATCTTTGCCTACAATGTGAACATTGTAAAGACTCAAGCCTTGTAAAAAGTAAAAGTTGGGGCCGGGGATATAGCCCAGTGGTTCCGGCGCCTGTCTTGCAAGTGCAACGACCCAGGTTCGATCCCCGGTAACCACATAACAATACTGGGCATGGAGACTCACCCCAGCAGCAACCAGTACCACATATCACAGTGCCGGGCATGGTGGCTCACGCCTATAATCCCAGCACTCGGGAGGCAGAGGCAGGAGGATTGCTGTGATGTGAGTTTGAGGCTGAGCTTGGGGCCAGCCTGAATCACAAAGTGAGACCCTGTCTCAAAAAAACCTTAAAAAAAAAAAAAAGAAAAGAAAAGAATAGAAAAGAAAAAGTCAATGCAATAATAGCATGAATGGATGAAGGACTTGTCATCACTAAATACTTTATGATAGTCATTTTGCTTGGTATTAATCTGTGTCAACATTTCATTTAAAATTCACCACAACTCAGGAGGCAAATACCATAATTGCCATGAGATAGGTGGGGAGAAGGAACCATAGACAGTTGGGCCACTTTCTCAAAGGCCCATAACCACCACATTCTGAAGCTGAGGTCAGGCCTCTCTGGCTCTTGTTTATATCCTTTTTAGGACTCTTTTCTTGTTAAATAGTCCTTGAAATAAGAAGTCATATTTTGGGTTGAGTTTAAGAGTCCCTCATTAGAGAATCAGTCATACTACTTCTGTTTTACTTCTTTTCAGCTTGACATATGCAAAAATAAGAAAGGACTTCCCTTATCTTGGCTTCAAGGAGATTTAGAAAGCTTTGGATTTCCAAATATCATGAGTCAAAGGAA
Organism: Petromus typicus; assembly: GCA_004026965.1. Taxonomy (NCBI): domain Eukaryota; kingdom Metazoa; phylum Chordata; class Mammalia; order Rodentia; family Petromuridae; genus Petromus; species Petromus typicus. Next base: position 19,886 of record PVIR01003738.1, on the reverse strand, counting down.
TTGAAGCTCAAAGAAGTGAAAAGGAAAAGATTAGCCAGATCTGATTAGGCATTTTCCCTTTTGCCTGGACATGCCGCCCAGAAAACAGAGACTTGGTCAAAACTCCTTGTAAAGATGTGATGAGGAACTTTAGGAGAAACTACTGATAATATTTATTAATGGAAGACGTATATCTGTGAGATTTTTAGTAGCACATACTTTATCGCTATAGGGTTACTTATATTAAATAAACCTGGAATCTAGGGATCCATAGAGCACAGTTCCCCGTAAAATGTCCCTTGGCTGATGTAGCTATTGAAGTATAAAACTGAGATATTCTATACATGAAATATTTGTTTTTCATACAAATTACATACTTTGTGCATGTTTGATACACTTGTATATTAAATCTAAGTCCAAATGTAGGAAGAAGGGACCTGAGAAGTGGTTCACATGGGCCCCTCTTTGCCTTTTAATTCCTGGAGTCATGTTTACATTGCTGAGCAGATTAAATCATTTAATTTGCCAGTTTTTCCTTGTCCCTGCCAGTGCACTTTATGATTACATGAAAGTTTGAAATTATTTTAGATAATTAGAAATTAGATTTCATACTTGAAAAGATACTTGATTTTTTTGGAATCTAATATAAAAATTGAATTCATGTGTTACCTCCAAATATAGTCTTATCCAAAGTCACATAATTTAGCAGAGTGAAATATCCAGTTTCAGATTCTAATACTGATCAAACTCAGTATAGCACTGGAGTTTTCCCTGTTGTATGCCCTACCTAAGTTTTTCATCTCTTACATCATTTAGAATGATATGACAGTGATGATGAGGAGGAGGATGATGTCAATGAGGATGGTGATGTTGACAATGGTGCTGATGCAGCCATTACAGTAGCTGCCTTTTATTCTTACTTTGTGTCAGGTATATTGCTACACCGTTTTTAGACAGTGTGAACGACACAAACACATACAATCTCAGGATGCATGCAAAACATATATGTGCACAACTTTCTACATATATACATGTGTACAACTAATCTCATATTAATCTAATCTAACTAATCTCAAGTTAACTCTATGTGCTAGGTAGCCAAAGATGGTTTGTCTGATGATTGAGATTTGAATGACAAAAGAAGCTAGACATAGAATTAAAAAGAAGACTATCCCACAGAAGAGGAGCCATTTGTTGCAAATTGCAAAGTAGAAACCAGGCTGGCCACGGAGTACGAGAAGAGTAGTTATAGGTACAGAAGAGTGAGTGGGACAGAGTGATCGTGGTCATGGTGTCACTGTGTGAAATCCCCAGCCCAGTGGTCATGTTTGTTCAGCACAAATGACACCACTGGATGATTTAGCCAAGTGGAGTCTGTCTTTTAGGTTAAGTAGGTTTTGACTAGAGCACAGGAAAGGAGAATGAGATCAGAGTTACTGTTTTAGGGAAATTCTTTATTAGCCAGTTGGAAAATTGATCATAGTCAATGGAAAAGTGATTAACAAGGAAACCATGTGGGATGTTTACTTTAGTGGGTCAGGGAAGAGCCAATGATGGGCTAGATGGAAGGTTAGCAGTAGGGATGGAGATAATCTTTCTGATGGGGATTTATTTCAGTGGCTCCCTGTTCAGCCACACTATGTAAGTTCCTTCTGATATTTCAGAAAATTTTTGCAATCAAACTCTCAGCTTAGAGAAGGCTGGGGAAGCAGAGAAGAGTTTGTCCATACTCATTCTGGTCAAAGAGCTGGGTATTTCCCATCCAGATATTAAAAGCTGACTTTGTCATTTGTCTTAGAGATGGATTTACTTTGGGTAGACAGGAGAAATTGATAGGAGTCACTTGTGGCAGCACTGTTGTACAGAGGATTCATTTTTGGTACAGAGGAAGTGGGGACTCAGTCTCGTGTGCTTGTCTCCAGAAAAAGAAATGTTTCAAGATTGAGAGATAATTAGACAAAAGTCTCACAGCTGCAGTGAGGAGAAAGGAAGGGCTATGATGGGCAGATTCTTGGCATCGTTCTTTGGGATACGCAAGGGTTTGCCCAGTGGACAAGAGAGCAGGGGTCACTAAGAAACAGTGGCTGGGAATTAATTAAATGAAGGGGAGGAGGAAAAGGAGGAGGAGAGGAAAGGAAGATTGTAATCTGGGACAGTGCCCGGTTTGCCTTAATAGATGATTTTCCTAACAACACTTTCTGGGCAAAGTCAGGGACGGACTGAAGCTTAATTCTGATTCTCTGAATGTGCCTTAAGGAGACAGACTAAGGAATGATCTGGTGAAATGCACGGGAAACAAAACTTGGCAAAGTCACAGTGGCAAATGAGCTGAGAATATGGGAGGAGATCCTGCCAAGGCCCCCGTCCCCAGGACCACCCTTGATGTATCCGGAGAAATCAATCAACTGGACTGGACTGGATGGCTCCCACAGAGCAGCAGTTGGGGACCCCTAGGAGAGTTAGTGGTCTTCCTTTTACAGACAGGATTGGGCCTCCATAGAGCATTAAGGCAGGTCAGTGGAAGTAGTAGGCTGGTGCTCAGTTTCTTAATATCCTGTAGGTGACTTGGCTGTGCCAAATATTATGCCCATTCCTGGACTGTGCCCAGAGAATCCCAGCCCCGCCTCCCACTTTGTGTGAAGTCCCTGAGGCGGGGGATGTGACATGATTTCACTGTAGAAATCAGTAAGAAGTTGGCAGAGAGTTTATAGAAGTCTTTAAGATGAAAATATTTCCTGTCCTTCTCCTTGAGTGGCTGAGATTGCCAATGCTGCCTTTTTTCTCTTCAGGGTCAGTAGTATTCTTCTTTTATATGTAGCTGGACATATGTTATGGTTTAGATCTAGAATGTCTTCAGTATCTCATGAGATTGGAAGGTGATTGGGTCATTTGAGTGCTATATTTTCAGTGGATTCATCCATTCATCAAGGCAGTAGCTCACTGTGCTATGAGGAGATGGGGTCTGGAGAAGTGTACTTTGTCCTCAGCTTCCTTGTCTTGCTCTGTTTCCTGGCTGTCATGGGCTGGTCAGCTTTCCTTTGCCATCCCACTCCCATTATACCATTTTATTTTGAAACCAATGAACTGGGCTTAACCAACAGCAAGGCACAAAAATAAACTTTTACTCCTTTAAGTTATCAGTGTTGAGAATTTGGTCCCTGTGATAGGAAAGTGACCATAGCAATGTATTGTTGCTTGCAGTCAGGAAGTCAAGTCTTCCGCACTCTGCTTGTGGGCTGCCCATGGGTAAGGAGCCAGGTTTGTTGAACTTCAGTGTTGGAAAGAACATTTAATTTAACATGCAACCATTTTAAATGTAAACCCTGTCCTTGACCTCTCAACAACTTTTAAAAATGAACTGATTAGAAAGGTTTTTATAATATCCATTGTACTTTCCCCAATATGTCTCCCTCTAAGTTTGCGAAGTAGTTATCACTCTTCCCAGCAAGGAACTCTGGGTCTCAGAGAGGTGGAGACCTGCCCAAAGTCAGGCAACAACTGTAGTAAAATAGGACAGCTTGGGATTTCCTAGATGACAAGCAGCCCACTCAGCCCTCCAAGAGGCTGCTTCCATTACCTTCTCTTCTGATTCTGCAATGTCAATGGGGGAAAAGAAAAAAATAACGTTATACTTCCTAACTCTACTCCAGTGTGGATGTAGTTTCTGTTCTGTCTTCTTTTAACTCAGCTGAGACAATCTCTCATCTGGAAAAAATTTATTTCTTAATAATTCCAGGCTCATTGACGGCTTCCTCCAACCTCAGGCTTTCGGATCCAATACCCTTGCTCCCCTTGATATTACTCATGATTAAAAAAATAAAACTCTGCTATTTCAAACTACTGCCTGTTTCTTGATTGAAGTTCTTCTTCCTATTCTAACTTCCCACCTCTTCTTCTAGTGGAAATTTTCTACTTTAAAAGCTTCACAAGTCTACTTTTGGTTTCCAAATAGGCTAAGTGGGTCATCTCTGGATTCTAAGCTGTTCTCTACATTTATGTACCTCTTAAGAACACTCACTAGGCTATATTATTATTGCTTGGTCACATGCCTGTCTTCATCCTCTGGCCCAGAATTCCCTTGAGGAAGGAGAATTTTTGTGTTTAGCTTATAAGATAGAAATGGAGATATAATAGCAGGTACTTCATTATAAATTTCAAGTTACATGGAAAGACTCACCTTTCCAGACAGCTAGTTTCTAATTTAATAATTATTTTCTTCCTTCCAGAAACAACTTCATGGAAGTTTTCTTGAAAATAAATGTATATATCTTGCAATAAGTGCATATGTAGTGAAAGTAATTATGATATTTGTACACGCTTAAGCAGCCACCACCTCAAACAAGTTAGAAACTACTTTCACCTGTTAGTCTCTTCCTTCCTTCCAGCCTTACTCCCTTACTTTACAGGAGGTTTGTAAACCCCTTGGCCAAGGCTAAGGATGCCAGTTTTAAGTTAATATCTGAATGCAATCCATCTGCTACAAGTACAAACCTTGGTCTAAGGGTCTGTGCAGGGCATAGCCAATTGGCAAGATAGTGGTCAGGAACATAAAAGAGGCTATTGATCTTCTAAGGAGAAATGACACTGTCAGTAACATATTGTTAGCTAAATGACAAATTCTGTCTCTCCCCTTCATGGTCACTGGTCAGTATAAAATTTTTCTTTCTTCTGGCCTTTGCAGAGAAGTCCCAAGGAATCCTAATAAGCCAAGGACAGAAAAATGAGCCCAGGGTCTTAAATCATCCAAACCAGGCTCCTGGCCTGGTTTTCATTTGCTCCTGAAGGATGTCTTTTCCTTCCATGGACTGTGAGCCAATGTTTCTTTTCCTGCTGATTTATGGCCTCATATAAATTAACAGAGGCCTCTCAACTGGGAACATCACATCCCAAAGGCATGAATCTTCCATATGTAATTTCTCCCCAAGGAAGCTCGACTTAGCTCTCAATTAGAAACAGTGATGGCGACACAGAGTGGCTGAAATGATACAAATGCTACATGTATTCAAGTTGGATTCATTGCATAAAGCTACAGGGAGGGAACATTTTCATTTGAATCCCAGAGCACAAAAGCTTTGTCTGTCCACGATAAAGAAAGGGATCCTACCATGTCTACACCTGCATTAACTATAGTTTTATTTCACACATACCCTTAGAGGAGAAATACAAAGACGGGAAAATATTGTCTCTTCTCAAAGTCTTCTCAGTTAATGTGGAAGATGGACACATCTCTAACTGTATTATAAGCTAATATTTTCCACTAGTTTGGAAGTTACTCTTAGCAAGAGTTTAGTGACTCAGATATCTAGAGTCATAATGAAAGGGGGGAAAAGATCACTAAATCACAATTTGTACTTAGCTAGATACTAAATTTGATTCATTTCTCCTTTAATTTACTTGAATATTCACCAAGCATTTCTAATTGTCATGCACTATGCCAGGGACTAGAAGTTGTGGCCCCTGTCCTCAGGGTTTTCATGACTGTGGTTGCCAGCAATTTGTGGGCTTTATCTGGGCATGGATGTGAAGTAAAATGCTTATATATTAAAAAGCCCTGTGAGTAGGAGTCTTTCTGGAATTATTTGCCCCTATTTATTTTCATTTTTATATTATGCCTATCTCTATGTTTATATATAAATCAATCTGCCTGTCTATCTATCAGTACAGCCCCATATTTTGGATCCTAAAGAGATCTCCAGGCATTCTTTACAAAGGAAGTGATAAGACCATGCTCTAACATTTATACTATAAAAATGTGCCAGTTACAGTGCTGAGTAGTAAAAGAGAGAGTTTAAAAACACTGTTAAATTCACGTAGCTTACTTCTCTGTAAAGTGCAACACAGATGAGTCAAATAGGCCAAGGTATGACAGCTAAGGCTTCTGCACAGTTGACCCATAGGTGAGGGGTTTTCTACACTGTTGTCCTTGTGAGAATTTTTTGTGGACTTAAAAGGAATTACAAATTTTTTACAGATAAGATATTTAAAGACTGAGGCTGAAAATTTCCTTATGGGTTATATCACTCCTAAATGATTTTTCTTTCCTTACCAAGGGATAGAAAGTGGGTTATTGTTGAAAAGGCTCAAATCTAGGAATCATAGTCTAATGTCTACTTCCAAGTGTGTTGGTGATTTAGAAGGATTTTAGCCCTTGTTCTCTCATATGTACAGTGAAGGTGACCTTGGAAGATCACAAGTATATGTGTGTGTAATAGGAACAGTCCACTTATTCTCTTCCCCTTTTATCAATCGTTCATTCATTCTTCTACATAAATACTCATTTATGAGTCCAGAAGTCTAACATCAAGATCACTGAGTTGAAGTCGAAGCATCACCAGGACTGTGCTCCTTTTGGAGGATCCGGGGAAGAATCTCTTCCTTGTCTCTTTCAGTTTCCAGGGGCTTCCATCATCCTTTGGCCTAGGACGACATCACCCTACTCTATCTCTGTCATCACATTGCCCTTTTTTTCCTGTGTGTGAAATCTTTGTCTATCTCTGTATTGCAGTGGTATGTGTACATGCACTTAGTTCTTCCCAGAAAATACAGGAAGATTTCCCCATCTGAAAAGCCTTAAATTAATCACATCTTTAAAGTCTTATTTTTGCTATGTGAAATAACTATCACAGGCTCCAAGTACTAGATCTTCTCCATTCTAAATGCTTATGTGTGCCAGGAAATTTGAGAATGGTTACTATATATGGATTAAGAATATAGACACTGGTTTCAAAAGGACTCAGTCCTGAATATTGTGTCTGCCACTTCCTATCTATGGTCTTGGGAAAGTTACTTTAAGTATAAGAATATTTATTTTAGGCTATTTTCTAGTCCTCTGCTAGAGTACTTGAGGCTATGAACTTTATGAAGAAAAGGATTTATTTTGATCAGAGCTGTGGAGTCGGCAAGTCCAAGATTAGTTCCCCTTTGTGTAGGCTGTAGTGAGAGCCCAGTGGTGGATGGCATGATGGAGAAAGATCATGTGGTTACAGACAGGGCTTCAAGGGCTATTCATGTGGTTGCATATAAATCTACTTTCATCAGAACGAACCAGGGTCCCATGAGCACTGTATTAATCCCTTCCCAGGATGGTGATTATCACCACCTAATTACTTGGTACTAAGCTGTATCTCTTCGAGTTTCCACCGCTTTTCCATACTGTCACTTTGAGGGCCAAGTCTTCAGCACATTAGTCTTTGTGAAAAAAGCCACATTTTACCATAGAATGTGTGTGTGTAATCTATGAGACTACACATGAGAGTCATCTAACCAGTTACCAGAAAATAGTATGTTGGTTCTCAAAATGGGTGTAGACTTGGAAAACCTTATCCACATCAATGGAGAATTCAAGATTTGGCTGAAATTATGTGAAATAGACATATTCAGTAAAGCTCAGAATCTTCATTTGTCAGAGGAAGGTCAGTGCCATAGGAATCCAAAGTTAGAGCACTATAAGTCCTGCAAGATAAGAAGAAGATGGTGTCTGGAGTGAATCTTAAGAACAGGAAGTAGCTCACTCAGAGGAGAAAGAGTCCAGATGGTGTAGCCTGTACAAAGAAACAGGATGATAGCATGAGGGGCTTACTAAACCCAAGAGTTGGCGTATGACTGTGGGCTTGGTGCTATCACTCTGGCCATGTCTAGACTGATCTTTAGGCTAGTTCTACACAAATAAAATAATGTTTTTCTGTGATGAAAATAGACAGGAAGACAACATGAGTGTCTGATATGAAAAGATCCCAAGAAGAGCAAGCTGAGATGATTCTGGGTTGGCTCAGTGTCTGTTTTAGAGAACACATAGCTAGCAGAGGCAGAGACTTCCTGCAAGACAATGCTAATCCCTGGTGAGCCAGGGGAGTGGAGTGCTTAGAGAATGACCTCAGAGGCAGACAGGGAGGGCTCGCCTAGCTGACAGCACTAGTGCCTGGCACTGTCTACTAATGGTGGGGAATGACAGGAATTGACCTCAGTCCTCAATCCTTCCATGGCTCTCTGCCTTGATTCACATTCTCTTTACTTTCCTAGCACCTTCTTTTCTTGTACATCCAAATGAGAACTCATTCATTTCCTCTTCATTTTGATTTAAGAAATTGATGAGGATTTACAGAAATGTTCCTGTTAAGGAGTAGAGAAGGGAAAGCTTAAGAAGTACCTAAAAAGTTATGTTGAGAAGAGGTTTTGTGGCATGGAAAAGTCACACTTGACTCTAGGTACTAAAGTTTTGTGCCACTCAGCACAGTGATGCCTTCTGTACATTTATAAGTAAATGTTTGAAATGGATAGTAAAGTATCTTAAAGGGAAAGCTAATTTCTTCACTCTATGAAAAAGGGAAAACAGTTTGGGGCATTGGAGTTTGGCAAAACTCTGCTATATAAGATAAAATCTTGTCAGATTATTTTATCACTTGGAGATCAGGTTTCTTCTCTATAAAGTGAGGAGAATCAGTGGATTCACCCAATAGGATGGGTGTGGTAATTTCATCAGATATTATATGGAAAGTTCTTGGCCCACTGCATGTTATATAACTGTATTTTGCAAATGGGAAGTTCTTTGAATAAGTTTTCACTCAACATGTAGCACATTCATCATTTGTTCTGAGCCTCTGAGCACTGGTTGGAGAACAGACAAATTAGTCACAGGTTTTACTAACAGGAGTTCAGCCTCAGGAGTGGAGACAGATACATGGTACCAATGCCCTGTGATTTAGAAGTCCTAATTGAGACACAGAGATGACAAAGTACTTTGAACAAAGGAGTAATTAATTGAAATTCACAGATGAAAACCTGTAGGGAAGATGAATCCTCTGTTCAAGGTCAAGGAGACAGCCATTGACTTGGTCAATATGCTTAACTCTGCAAAGTCCCTTTGTCAGTCTGATGGGAGGGCATTTTGAGCACTTTGCTTTGGGCTGGATGGAGCCGTTTGGATATTTGGGGAAAATGATACGAACTGAGGCAGTTGGAGCATTGAAGAACTTTGTAGTCAGAGATCTGGCCTGAAATATAAACTTCTTTGTTTACTTCCTGATTGAGCTCCCTTGGTGTTTTGCTTTTATCATCTGCCTCTGGAAAACAATGCTCTTAAACACCAACTTAATAGAGTTGTTGAGATAACACAGCCAGACTCAGCTGAATGATCTTTTTGTGTCTCTGTGCCTGTTTGTTTGTGTACATATATGCTAGAGTTTGTGCACACACTTTAGCATATGATCAGAATAGACTCTGGTAGAAAACAGCCTAATATTACTCACCAGTAATCATCTGGTATGCGTTCTATTAATTCCATTTTACCGGTGAGAAAAGTGAAGGCTTGAAATTAAATAATCCCTCCTAGATGATGTGGCTCAAAATGATGGAGCTCAGTTGAGAAATCTGAGTTTTCTCAACATTCCAGCGTGGAAGCATTAGTCTCATAGTACCTCACTGAAAGCAAACTATCCTTGCTGACCTTGAGCCAATCCACGTGACAGAGTTTCTAGTGAATATGCAGCCCATTTGGAATTAGATGCTTTGAAAAGTGCAGTTCTTGAATTAACAGGCTGCGCCACTCAGGGTATGGAAGGATCACACCCAACACTTGCTCTAGAGCCTTAGAAGGAAAAGGAAAGAGAGATGAAGGCTCCACCCAAATAAAGTGACACATGTTTTCCACATGATTAGTCCAGAGATGAAAGGGAGGCTATGAGTATAGTGATTCTAGATATTTTTACTTAATATTTTATTCTTACCTCAGGTCCAGGTGAAGCTGGAACATTACATTTTAAATGAAAACGCAAAACAAGAAAAAAAGAAAAGGCCTTTAGCTCTTAGTTCAATAAAAACACTTCATTGTTCTTGGATCACATCATGTAACGCATAAATATAAGGAACCAAATTCTGCTGCCTTTTGCATCTTCAGAAAGAGGAGCTCTGTACTGAGAAGCCAGAGGGATTGAGAGAGAAATTTGGGACAGAATGGGCTTTAGCTTGTCAAGGTGTTCTTGGCTTTGCACACCAGCTTCTTTTAATTGTTTCACTTGATTTCCCATAGCATGAAGAATATGTGCTGTGGAGGTATGTGCTCCTTGATTACTGGGAGTGTATATGTGGTCACTAACAGGTATGGTGTGGTATTTGTCCGAAGAATAGAACTCACATAGAGAGGCATGCTGAGCTAACTGTAGGTTAGTCTACTCTTTCAAGGTTTAAACATAGGAAAAGTGTATTTCAAGAGACTATTTTTCACTGAATAAATATAGTGATCATAGCAAGGAAGAGTGGGCAGAGAACCTGGTTTTGAAGACCATATCTGCAAATTCAAATTTCCAACTTCTCTCACATTCCACATCTCCCATTTTATCTTTTTCTCTTACAAAAGCAAAACAATGAACGTTATGGGCACTTTTTTTTTTTTTTTTTTTTTTTTGGTGCTGGTGTTACTGAGCATCAAACCCAGAGTTCAGCATATGCTAGACCAGGTCTCTACCACTGAGCTACATCCCCAGTCCTATTGTCAGTCCCTAATGTGAGGACTTAACAGCATTCAAACAGAATCCATATTAAAGGTTAACAAAGTAGAAAAATACGATTTTCCATGTCTTCAATGAAGATAGAAATCGTTACAATCCCAAACCATAAATTTGACATACTCCTATCCAGTTCTGTGTCATCTGGTGGGTGGATGTCAATGACAAAAGTGTGACTTGTTGCACCTAGAATAAGACATATTTTCTTAGAAATATCACAATCTTAAGAAAAAAAAATGCAGGGATTCATTGATTAAAGTTGGGCCATCTAAGACTGTGTATGACCTCAGAGAAATAGAGACTATATAGTGTGAAACCAAGAACCTAGAGCCAGGTTCCACCTCTTTTCTTCTGGCATTTATAATTGTTTGTGATATAAAGCAGAGGTATATTTTCTTCCTTCTAATTTGGTCACTCTAGCCTTGGGAAAGAGAAAGGTGAAAGATGCTATAAAAATAGTGATTATTGGATCATAGTGTAGAAGTTGTGACACGGGGGAGTTCATATTGACACCAAACTAATCTTGCAAAGATAAAAAAAGAATGGATACGTAACTTGTAAGATTGGAAATGTTAAATTCAGTGAAAATGTTCTGGGAAACAAGCTCAAAATAAAAAATGAATACCACCTTCAAAGAATTTCCTTTTATATTTTGTCAGCAACCATCACCATGCAAAAATACTGCTCAGCAAATACATTGTTGCATTTAAAAACTCACTAAAAAATATGCACACAGAAGTATTTTTAGACCCTAAGTACCTGATCAAACAGAAAGAGCATATATAGGAGAGAGTTTGAGCAAAGGATTTTCCAGATCCCAAAAGTTTCAAGGACATGAATCATACGTGCACCTCAGTTACATAAAGCAATAAGCTCTAAAATGCAATTAGCTTTAGTTTAAAAAGCTAATAGACAGTGGAATAGTTTGAGAAAAAGTGGTATTAGTTTCTCTGTAGATATTTGGTGAAGTTAAGCAATGAAGATATCCAATCTTGGGATTTTCTTTGTAGGAAGATTTTTATTGTTATTGTTATTACTGCTTCAATCTTGTTCCTTATTATTGTTCTTTTGATGTCTTATATGTTAATTTTGGTAAGTTATATGTGCCTAGTAATTTTTTCACCCCTTCTGTGATTTCTGATTTGTTGGTATATTATTGCTTTTAACAAATTTTAATGATCTTTTATAGTTCTGTGATATTAATTGTAATGCTTTCTTTTCATCTCTGACTGGACTCCTTGATTCTTTGCCAAGCACTTTTTATTGTGCATCTTGTTAGCACCTCCCATAATAAAATAATATAGGTGGAAAAACTCAGGTTGTGTAGATGGCAACGTGTGATATGAGATGTAGAGAAGTACTGTCTATACATTCTGGAGAGAAAAAAATTTGAGCTATTAATATTTTACTCAGGATGGTTTATTCATGAAATTGTAGGGCAACATTTATGTCATCAAGATTCCAGAAATTTAACCTGTGAAATATATTTTAAAAAGCATTAGAATTATTAAAGTAATACATGCAAGAGAAAGAAATTCACCCATTGCACTGAAGAGATGATTTATTTTTTTAAAAATTAACATTACAGGAGTCATAGCAAAAATAATTGGTAGTGGGCCCAGTATTTAGCTTAGTGGTTTTGGCATCTACTTGGCAAGTTCAAGGTCCTCAGTTCATTCCCTGGACCAAATACCACAATGCCAGACATGGTGACTCACGCCTGAAATTCTAGCACTTAGGAGGCAGAGGCAGGAGGATTGCTGATTTTGAAGGTACCTTAGGGTACAAAGTGAAACCCTGTCAAAATAAATAAATAAATATTTGGTGGCAAACATGGTGTCTAACAAATAACTAAGATGAATAATTCCCAGTATTATGGTTACCCCATAGAACAGAATATTATAAAAATGGGAAATTATAAATAATATTTTGAAGTGAGGAAGAAAAAGATTTTAGAGACACTTTTTAGGGTGGAAATATATAATCTTATTTTTAATATTATATTTCATTTTTAACTCCAAAAGAATTTGAATAAGTAAAATTTATTCCTTTTTTCTTTTTAATGTTTGAGGCTCAGTCTTGCTTTGTAGTTCAGACTAGGCCTGAACTTGTTGTGTAGCCTAGACCTGCCTCGAACTCTCAGTAATCCTCCTGCCTCTGCCTCAGAGAGCTGGGATTACAGATGTGAGCCACCATGCCTGGCAACAACTTTCTTTAAAAAATTGATTATATTGGTCATTTTGTATACACATCATGATCACAATTGACATTGGACATTTTTACCAGTACATGATGTGACTTTAATTCTCAGATTTTTTTGATTCCTTTGTCCACTTTACAACTTCTTGCCTTCTATATGCATAAGCTGTTTCCTTTTTTATTTTTAAATTGAAATCTTTATTGGTACATTACATATACACATCATGATTGCATTCAACAATGAGAATTTGTATCAATATATGACACAACTTAATTCTCATTATTTGCCATAGCCCTACTCAACCTACCACCCTCACCCCCTATATACATAAACTTTGTTTCCTTTCTTTTTTGTTATAATCTCATTATTTTTCCCCCTTCACTCCATTACGCTTTGAGTGTTTTCTATTTCATAATATATAACATGCATTCTAGAACTCATTTACATCTTTATTTTCTCATACCAGAGAAAAGATATGATATTTACACATCTGTGACCTATTTATTTCACTCATGAGGATGTCCTCAAGGTACGTCCATTTAAGTATAAATGATTCAAACTCATCATTTTTTATGGCAGAGTAATACTCCATCCTGTAGAAGAACCACAGCTTTTTTATCCAGTCTCCAGTTGATGGACATTTGGGTTGTTTCCAAGATTTAGCAATCACAAACTGAGCTGCTATAAATATGGGTGCACATATGTCACTGTGATATGAATCTTTTAATTTTTGTGTGTATATACCTAGCACAGCGATGGTCAGGTCAAATGGAACCTCCAATCCTAGCTTTTTGAGGAATTTCCATACTGTTCTCCATAGGGGTTGTACGAGTCTACATTCCCACCCACAGTGGAGAAGAGTTCCTCCTTCTCCGCAGCCTCGCCAACATTTGTTGCTGGCTAATTCTGAAATGGAAGCCATTCTTTGTGGAAAGAGATGAACCCTTAATGTTGTTTTCATTTGCATCTCTTGAATGACTAGTGATGTTGAAGATTTCTTCATATGCTTCTTAGCTGCTTTTATTTCTTCCTCTAAAAAGTGTCTGTTCATTTCAGATGCCCATTTATGAACTGGGTCTTTAAATTTGGGTGGGTTGATTTTTTTCAGCCCTTTGTATATTCTAGATAGTAGCCCTTTGTCTGAGAGGCGGCTGGTAAAGATTCTTTCCCATATAGTTGGCTGCCTTTTCACTTTGCTGGTGGTTTCTTTTGCTGTGAAGAAACCTCTCAGTAGGATGAAATCCCATTTATAGATTTTTTTCTACCACTTCTTGTGCTGTGGGGGATTTGTTCATGAAATCTTTCCCCAAACCAATGTCTTCAAGAGTTTTACCTAACCTGTTTTGTAGCAGGTTTAGTGTGTTTGTTTTAATATTTAGATCCCTAATCCACTTTGATTTTGTTTCCTTTTTTTTTTAACCATCAGTTGTTTTCTTTGATTCATAGCTTTGAAAGAACTTTATGCTGTCCCCATAGCTTCAGTCTCTGTGAGGCAGGGTATAGTCTCCGTGCCGGGGTCCAGCCGCCTTGCTGTGCTTCCTCTGTGCATAGTTTTACAGGACACTCTAAGGCCAGTGCAGCAGTCACCTGCATGCTCTGCAAGTTTGTCCTCTCTAATGAGATGATCAAACAGGGCCTTCTGCTTCGAGTTTCTGAATGTGTCGTGTCAGCTACTTCTGCATTCCAGGGAGAATTGTTAGAAGACTTGTGCAGAACTGGTAAAGAGTGAATTCAAAGGTTATAAGAACATTAGCTCAGTATTCTTCTGCAAGTTATGAGAGAAGGTTGAAAAGCGATGAACTTCCTAATTAGAGAGAGCTTTTATGATCTCTTGCACATAATAGAAGCCAAAAACTCATTACGGCTCATGAAGAGCAGAGTAAGGAAAGGTTAGATAAACTACAAGCAGTACACTCAGCAACTAATGCTGTTAGCTGTTTAAGCCGAACGGGAAATACTTGTACATAGTTTATGTTCTAGTGATGAGGAGGGAGTTATATTTGGAAAGATCTGCTCTCCCAGAGTTTTCTGGGGCCCAAATGTGTGCTTCTAGTGATTCAGATGATGGTCCTCAGAAAAGAGAGGCAGGAAATAATGCTAAAATCTTTTACCTCCTAAGAGAGAGTTTGGGTGGATATTGGTACCTCAGTAGGAAAAGTACCGATAGATAGTCAGAAACTAGAGGAGAAATTGCAGGTGTCCTAGCTGCAAAAAACTGCAAGTGAGATACACTGAGGTGAACATACACTGAACCTAAGCTGAGAGTTATCTCTCATTATGTCAAAGGGAAACAACCCTAGGAGAGGTCAGCACTGATAAGGGGAGACTTGGCCTTTCATCACCCCATTTACCCACTTCAATCATGAAGAGCCAGAGACAGAAAAAGAGGTATGGAGTGTAGAAACTTACAGTGGGGGAAAAAAGAAGGCAACTATATCCCTGTGTTTCCACCATGAGATCCAAGCCTGATTCAGATCCTTAAAAGGAGAAACAAAATCTTAAAGTTTTGACAATTCCACGGGATTAAACATATGGATCATTATACTGATATTGCTCCAGGGACATTTATGTTTTGAAGACTGAACAGACAAACCATAGAATGTGCTCGATGTGATTACATCAAATTTCAGGAGAAAAAGAATATTTATGATATGTATGTATGGACAATGGAAAAAAAAAAAAAAGAATAGAATGCTTTACTCCTGGCCATTTTCTTTAGGAGTCACAGCTTTTAAAAATGTTTTATCTCAATTTTGTTTTTCTTTGATTCAGGAGACTAGAGGATGGAGAGCCACAAAGATTTCAATTTTGTTTCTTTTCCTAGTCCAAACTTAACCTTTTTAGTTAGTACTCTTTAATGTTAGTAACCATCCCCAGGAGCCAAGTATAACTTGTTCTGACATAGTAAGAAACTGGAATTATGGGAGGTGAAGTATTTTAACCAACACTACCTGGGTGTTGAGTAGCAAGGTCTAGGGTGTTTTGAAAACCAATCCAACTTGAAATTTTAAAGAAATTTTCATGATCAAGGCTCTGTTACACCTCCATTCCTGTGGAAGAATTGACTTTACACAACACACCCTTTCAACTTACAGGCCCACTACTATAAGAGCATCTTTTGTAAAATTGGACAGAAATCAGCTCCTTGAAATTCCCGATCATTGTCCTTAGTTCTGCTTTTTAATATTACAGAGAGTCAGTCTAAATAATTGAATAGATGAGATCCTTTGGCTACATTGCCCACGACTCCTTCAAATCTCTTAGTTGTGATCTGAATCATTTTGATAATTTTAATAATTAATCATTATTTAATTTGCCCTTGACAATGCCACTGGAACTTAGCTTCCCTGACATTTTTTCTGCAGTGAGAGTTTTGACACCACATTACTCTTTCCTCTAATGTCACATTTTCTCCATCATCATTTTACTAGGAATTTAAACATTTACATGCAATTAGAATTTAGTAGTGCATATCAGTTGACTAGACTGATTATTTCTTATGAAATCCTTCTCTAATCTAGATTTTAAACTCTAGATATTCTAATATTTGTTAATGCAGCTCCAAAATTTCTGTGATCATATTTGGTCCTTACTTTGCCATTCAAAGAACTTGAAATCTCTTTAGCTTTCATAGAAAGTGTGACCTCATTTGAACTTTTTAAACAACACACACTCTGCCTTCCCTGAGTGACATTTATCTTACTCATTCCTAATAAACCTGACGTGATTTGTGCTTTGACATTTTTCTTTTGGTATGAACCATGACAGTCAAGTACAGCAGTTTCTCAAACTTTTAGAAAAAGAAAAAGAAAGGTTTATTTCCAAGAGAATCCTTACTGTAAAGGAACTCCTTGCATGCTTTTATTTAGAGCTGGATACACTTTTAGATATCCTGTGAATAGAGAAGAAAGTGGAGCAGGATAGGATTAACAAACTTGGAAAGGGGAGCGGGAGCAGCTGAACAAGTAATAGGTCATAATGATTCTAACTCGTTCTAAACTCTATTCTTTAAATTTTACTATCATGCAGGCCCTACAAAATATTTTTATCCACGTCACTTTAAATAACTGTCAATACACTATTAGTTTGCAATATGTCTACCTTCATGTTACTAAATCCTGAATTGTGGAGATAACCAATCATTTTTATAGCCAAGGTAGCTTTTGAATTGAGGAGGAATATTAATACTTAGTTTATTTTTAATTTAAAGTTTATATTGTCTATAACTACACTGCTATTTTGCCTTCTAAGTCACAAGAAATTTAAAAGGTGCAAAAAGAAAAAAAGAGAAAACCTCTGATGGAGAGGAGATTGAAGAGGATGCCATGACCATTAGATATAATTAGAAGGCTGTAGCTGAAACAAGATTAGTTAATGTTCTAGACTTAATGAAGCTAAATAGTGATCTTCAGTTTATATGCAGCGTGAGAACATGACACTGTCAGTGTTAGCCTTAGAATTGGCCAGTGGTCCTTGATCTAGAGCAGTTTTGTCCCCTGAAGGTATTTGGCAGCAGCTGGAAGCATTTTTGGTTTTGGGTGGGAGAAGGAGGTGCCAGTGCCATCTACTAGGTGGAGGCCAGGGTTACTGCTAGTGTCCTGCAATGCTCAGGACCGCCCCACCTGCAAAGATTTACTCGCTTAAAAATGGCAATAATGCCGAGATCTAGAAATAGTTTGATGAATTAATGAACTCTATAAATGTGTCTATTTATATCACTATCAAATAGTACCATCATATCTGGAAGGATTGAACTAGAGGGTGGAGATTCACAACGAAATGAGCTTGCTATACAAGAAGAAAGAGGAAAGGAACATACTTTGAGGTGGGGCAGGAAGCCTAGGGAGAAATGTGCTGACCATGAACATACCATTGTTAATAGAGAGTTCTGAGTTAAGACTACATGCCAACCATCTTTTGCATGGGTGGTTTTGGGTCCAGAGAGAAAGAATTGGCCTTTGAATCACACTAAATGACTGTAGCAGATCTGCCTGTCTCCTGTGTTTTTTTGCTTTTATTTCTTTCGAAAAATTTAGTGTCAGATGTAAGTTTTAAAAGGAGTGTCTGTTACCTGCCACACTTAACATTATGAAGAACTACAGTATTTACTTTCCATAAATTTTCAAAAAGGAAGACATTTTCCATGTGCCCAAGCCCACTACATGGTTTCCTACTGACAGCCACGTATGTGGGTATCCTGCCATATATCTCTGGAGAGAAGGAGACATGAGAGGCGTGGGCAGGCCAGTGAATGGGACCATTGACTCAGATGTTCTTGGATGGCTGGAGTGATTACTTTTCGGGGACTAGTTCACCCACAGTGACCATATAGCTCAGGGAAGGGGAGCAGGAATAAGCCCCACTCACTCATTCCTGGTTAATTCACATTTGGGTCAGAGATGTGGGAGGCAATGTCAGCCATCCAAGGACAATTTTCCAAACGTGGCAAGCCCTGTTAACAGAGGCTGGGTGAAATGTAGGGTGGATCTCTCTTAGAGTGAGTGGTTGAAGACAGGAAAAAAAAAAAAAAAAGAAATGGTTTCCATGAGTGATTGCTATGGTTTCTAGATAAATAAAATAATGGTTTAGAGGATGAAGTGGAGGGTTCGTAGCATCATGCACTTCTGTCGCTTGTAGGATATGTTTCAAATTGCCTAATATGATTGATTAGGCTGGACATAGCAGGCCTCAGTTCTCTTCCTGGGTTCCTTCTGGCCTTAAGACTTTAATAACTGCCATCTGGTCAGTCTAATCATCTTTTATTCTCTCCAAGTGAGCATTTTCTTCTCTAACTTCTTTGCAAATGCTATTTCCTTACCTTAGAATGATTTGCCCCCACCCTGCTCCTGTTCATCCTTAGGTTGTATTTGAAATGTAACTTCCTTGACTTGCCTGACAAAGTCATACCCTTGTTACATACTTTTATAGTAGCCTAAACTTCAGCATTAATATATTTCCATCACCATTTTTCATGTCTATCTTTCCGATACAGCTGCAAGTTCGAGGACAGGTCAGATATATCTATTTTAAGTCATTTTTGTGTTCTTAGTTCCCAGCCAAGTATCTGTCTCATAAAAAGTACATTGAATTTAGTACTAAATAGGAGGTACTGAATGAGAGAAAAGAGAACTGAAGGAAGAAAACAAAGGAGCCAAATGAAGAAGTCAATATGGAAGAGACAATTTTTATCAGCAGGTGCAACTTCTAGAACTGTTTGTAAGTCACAGCAGAATCAAAGTCTACTATCTGGAGTGAAGTAGTCTTTGTCCAATTCAACAAAAAGACAAGTTAAATAAATATAAAAAGGATATTCAAAGAGAGAGGCCAACCATAATCTTAACTTGGAGAGAATATTTAAGTTTGCTACTTCCCTGTCTCATTATGGAGATACATACTCTGTTTTCCATCATTTCTGGGAAAAGTTTAGAGGTGTCAGGGAAATTATTAGAGCACTAGCACTTACCAAACATGGGTTGTAGGTCAAGGACTGTGCAGAATGCATCAAATACACTTTCTCATTTTATTCCCCAAAGACATAGTTTGAGGTAAGGATTATTCTGTAGTGATGCTTATGGGGGAAATTGAGACTCGACTGAGACAAGTTGTAAGTATAGTAGAAGAAAGTATTCAGTCCTGGACAATTAGAGACCTTGCCCTTTTATTTCCTTTTGCTGCACCGTGAATTTTATTTACACTTCACATTTATTTCCAATGTCAGTTACTCATGGGAGGTTTCTTTAGCAACTCCTGTGTCACATCCCAGCTCGGGGCGTCTGTCTTTCCTTGTGCCTGTCAGTTCTCAGTGGGTATTCCTGAGTAATAAGTTTTTTAAAAATAATATGTGGATGTGAAATATATTTCTGGACTAGTTTTCTTAATTTTCCCAGCCCCTGCACAGTCCTCGGCACATAACATGTTGCTGTTAAGTACTGATTGTCAGGGGAGTTAAATTCATTAATTGAACACAGTGTGTTTTGGGCTCTACACTAGTCTCTATGTGCACAGATCATCACTTTTTTTAAAATTATCTTTATTGGTACATTAAATATACACATCATGATTGCACTCCATAATGGGGATTTGTACCAGTATAAGACACAACTTAATTCTCATTTTTTCCCATAGCCCCACCCACCCTACCACCCCCCCATATATATAAAATTTGTTTCCTTACTTTTTTGTTACAATCTCAACATTGTCCCCTTTCA